>JAJAGP010002780.1:0-98822 GCA_025084515.1 Ancistrus triradiatus
AGCGCCTCCAGCCTCTGGACTCTACGCTGACAGACACAGCAAACCTTCTTGCCACAGCTCGCATTGATGTGCCATCATGGATGAGCTGCACTACCTGAGCCACTTGTGTGGATTGTAGAGTCCGTCTCATGCTACCACGAGTGTGGTAGCATATATATGTATGGCAACACATAATTATCGCTCAGTAGTATTAAAACTGGACCTAAGGAAATCTGAACGTTAATAAGACTAGAACCACTAGTAACCATTGTTATCTGGGTCTAAAATCGCTGCACTTCAGGTCAATCCCAGAGCATATGCACTCAGGTTTCCTGGATCTTTGAGTGACAGAAATGACAGAATGGGTGTGGTGAATACATGATTTGTACTGAAAAAACATGATATTAATTTACAGAAAAATGAAAAATAGACACATTTTCAGTTGTGGTCTCAGATCTTTGGAACCCAACATATATAAAACATTTTCATACCACTGGGTACAAATTCTGTGTTGTAATTGGTCAGAAGATAAAACAGCATGATTCCGAAATGAAGTGTTCTTTAGTAATTCCAGTCATGAGATAAATCATGTTCTATATTAATAGATTAGGTCTAATTCATTCATTCATTTAATACCTGCGTAATTCAATTCTGAGTTGCAAGGGCAACAACCCTAGACAGGGCGACAATCCATCTTAGGGCACGTGCACACACATGCACAAGCTGACGCCACAGTGCCAACTTTAATATATTACTTATTCATTATTTCCACAAGAATAATGAATAAGTAATATATTAAAGAGTCTACAGTCACAGGGACTTGTTTGGTGGGTGCTCTCTATCAGTTAGGGAGCGGAAAAACAAAAAAACAGCAAATAACAAATTTACACCACCATTCTAATGTCTCTAGATATTGCTTTAGTACTATTATACAGATAGATAAAGATAAAGATTCTAGATGTGAAGGGGATTTGTTTTTATTTACCTGGCCATAATTAATACAGTGGGTCAAAAAAGTATTTAGTCAGCCACTGATTGCGCAAGTTCTCCTACTTAGAAAGATGAGAGAGATCTTATATTAATTCTGCACTTTGTTTATACTTAATCTGATAGTAATCTGAGTGTTTGCAGTGTCTGACTGACATTCAGGTTTTGTTATACAGGTAAATACAAGGAGTATCAGTGGACCGGTCTCAATGACAGGACCATTGAGGGCGACTTCCGTTGGTCTGATGGAAACCCACTGGTAAGATTTGCATATATCCCACAGTCACTGAATTGTGACCCACTAACATAGTTAAGAAGTTCTCACCTAATGCCATAAAACTAGGTGCTGGAATAGGAACAGAATTACCAGCAGTTAGTGTTTCAGACCATAAATGAACGGTCTTGGTCTTGTTGTGATCTCGAATTCATTTGGACTTGGTGTTGTCTCGGTCTTTGGGTTAGCTGGACTCAAATTGTTGTCAAGACTAGCCGAGTCCAATGCATCTGTCTGAGGTAACGTTAATTATGAACTGAACTTTTTTCTATTGTTACTGAATGTCAACAATCCATTCAAATAGAATAAATCAGTTCTTTCTCTAAATGCCTAAATAAAATCTGCACTCAGATTGGCAATCAGGGAAAAACAAGTTACTGCTGTTGTCATTCAGTATAAAGTCATTGAACAAGTTTTGTTTTGAATAGTGTGCAATTTCGCCTGCTCGATTTACTTAGTATAGTTTTTGACTGAAGGCACTGTCTCAGTCTTAGACTGAACTACTAAAACTCTTGGTCTAGCAGTAGTACGTTTAATCTATTGTCTCTTATAGTGGTGCTTGACAGTTTGTGATGCGAGAGGCGGCCTAACATGGTACTAGAGCCTCCTTTCAATTGTACAGTTTTCCCCAATAAACTTATCATTTCGTTCTAATATTGTAACCACTTACAGATATTATCATTTCATTCACACATAGTTTCATTTGATTCCAACAACTCCTTCTTGGGGAGTTTTTTTGTCATTGAGTGTATTTGACTTTGTCCTAATTTTTTTGCACATTTGTCACCCTTAAGTGTTTGGAACATCAAACCAATTTAAATATTGGTCAAAGACAACACAAGTAAACACAAAATGCAGTTTTTACATTTTTGGCCAGTCTCTTTCTTATGGTGGAGGCATAAACACTGACCTTAACTGATTCAAGTGAGGCCTGCAGTTCTTTGGATGTTGTTGTGGGGTCTTTTGTGACCTATTGTATGAGTCGTTGCTGTGCTCTTGGGGTAATTTTTGTCGGCCGGCCACTCCTAGGAAGGTTCACCACTGTTCCATGTCTTTGCCATTTGTGGATAATGGCTCTCACTGTGGTTCAGTCGAGTCCCAAAGCTTTAGAAATGGCTTTATAACCATTTCCAGACTGACAGATCTCAATTCCTTTCTTTCTCGGTTGTTCCGGAATTTCTTTGGATCTCGGCATGATGTGTAGCTTTTAAGGATCTTTTGCTGTACTTCACTTTGTCAGGCAGGTCCTATTTAAGTGATGTCCTGATTGAGAACAGGTGTGGCAATAATCAGGCCTGGGTGTGGCTAGAGACAGTGAACTCAGGTGTGATAAACCATAATTAACTTAATGTTTTAACAAGGGGGGGGGGGATCACTTTTTCACACAGGGCCATGTAGGTTTGGATTTTTCTCCCTTAATAATTCACACCTTCATTTAAAAACTGCATTTTGTGTTTACTTGTGTTGTCTTTGATTAATATTAAAATTGGTTTGAAATTCTAAAACACTTAAGTGTGACAAACGTGGGAACGTGGGAAGTGGGACAAAAAATGGGAAATCAGGAAGGGAGCAAACATTTTTTCACACCACTGTATCTGTGAGTAGCAAAAGTATGTGAACCTGTAGGATTAGCAGTTCATTTGAAGGTGAAATTAGGAGGAAGGGGGTGTCCTCAGGATCTGGAAAAGTCAGTCAAGCTAGTGTTAAACCCTGTTCTTGTTCAATTACAGCTTTAAATATTTGTGATAATTTGAGATATTTATGGAATGGAATTCACTGGGCCAATTTTTTTGATGCACTGTTTCCAAAACACAAAAAACTACTCTATTCACTCAACATATTTACAGTATACAGATACCTACTACAGTGAGAAGCAAGAAGGTTCAATGACCTCTACAGTTTCAGTCAAAATGTAAAATGTTCACACACAAAGTGTACAAACAGACAGTTGGGCTTCCTGCTTGCCTGACTGTAATAGAGTAAACACTGAGTGGAATGGGTGACGTCCTTTACTGTTTTTGTTGTGGCAACAGCCATTGTAGGGCTGGACTGCGTAACACTGTGTGTTTGAGTAACAGAAGTGTTTACTACCCCTTTAAAACTGTCATTTTGAACATTTCAGGTATTTTGGCATGCATATGTATGTGTGTACTGACTCTTTGCTGTCTAGTGCTGACAATTCTAAAAACATAGTAAAGAACCGTCTTGGCCAGAGGCCACCTTGAAAGAAATGTCTGCCAGAGTGTCTCATTAAACCTATAAAAGGCTATGAATGGAAAACTGAACCATTTCATTCCAGGACAGACAGAGTTCCTTGCCATTAAAGGCTATAAAGAAAGATTTTCCTCAGTCCAAGGACCTGATATTGGATCCCACAACCTTTTGTATTTAAAAAATGGCCCTTATCAGGCTCTATCTTTGCTGTGTCCGCCACCATCTCTTTGTAGAACCTAATTTGGTAAATTAGTGCACTATTTCTAATGAATCCTAGACCTTCTTCAGTATAAAATCTCTGCAGATCTTCCAGGATCCTTGGACTCTTTTCTTCATCTTCTCACATCTGTAAGCTTTCAGTGGAGTTTAGGTTTAGGACTGGGATAACCATATCAAAAGCTTTGTTCTGTAGTCATTAACTATGTTTATGTAGATTTGGATGTTTGATTTAGATAAGCATGTTGCAGCTTCTTGGAAGAGACATTAAAATTCCTGGTACTTCATGGTTTTACATGCCATGTATCCTAACAAGAATCCTCCCTCCCTTCAATTTGTACAACCTCAAATCAGAAAAAGTTGAGATGGTATGGAAAACCCACATTATTCCTTACATTTACTTTCACTTTTTTTCATTGCAGACAATATGAATCCAAGATATTTCATGTTTTTTTCTGGTGAACTTAATATCACTTGTTAATATACATTCATTCTTGCATTTAGGCCTGTAATACATTCCAAAATAAATTGGGTATTGTAAAAATGATTTGGTACAAATTCAGTATCCACAAAAAGCTGGGTCTTTGAGGACAGGTCACCTCCAGCTGTGGGGTCCTCAACAAATGTGTGAGGAAATTTACTGACATGTTTAAAAAACTATGTTCCTTAAAGAAAGATTGGAAGGGATTTGCATATTTTAGTCCTAACCTTTCCTGATTTGGCTTGTTTTGCATTGTCTTAATGTACAATGCATGGATGTCACTGGAAAAAGATATGGAAAATGCATATTTAAGGCAGCCTATGTTGCTCTAAAATGTCAATGTACTTTTCTGCATTAATGCTGCCATCACAGAAGTGTACATGACCTAGGCCAAGAGCTCTGACCCAACCCCATACCATGACAGAGCCTGACTTTTGTACTTGTTACTGATAACAGTCTGGGTGATCCTTTTTGTCTTTGGTTTGGAGCACTTCATTGGCGTTCATTTTTTCCAACAAAGATCTGGATTATTGATTCATCTGACCACAATACACAATTCCAGTGTGATGGTCCATTCCAGATGCCTCAGAGCCCAGAGAACTCAACACCACTGTATGGTTAACATAAGTCTTTTTTTTGCACAGTAGCATTTTAAGTGCCATTTGTGAATGTATTGAAGCGCTTGACAAAGGTTAGACAAAGTAATCCCTCTGCCATGTGGTTCTGTCAGCTGTTGACGAATGACGGTTCTTAATGTTCTTGATGCAGTGCCACCTGAGGGATCAGAGATCATGGGGGTTCAGTTTAGGCTTGCACCTTTGCCCTTTATGCACTGAAATTCCTCAAGATTCCTTGGATCTTTTAATGATATTATGCACTGTAGGGAAATATGCAAATTTCTTCCAATCTTTCTTTGAGGAATATTGTTTTTAAACATTTCAATAATTTTCTCATGCATTTGTTGACAAACTGGAGATCGTCTGCCCATCTTTACTCCTCAAAGACTCCACCCTACGTGGATACTCATTTTGTACCAAATCATAATTATAATCACCTCTTGATGTCAACAGTTTGAAATCACATCATTATTTAGTTTGACCTCATTGCTAGCCCTAAATTGCCCCTGTTCCAGCTATTTTTTTGGAATGTGTTGTAGGCCTGAAATGCTGACCAGAAAAAAAAACATGAAATATCTTCAGTTCATACTGTCTGCAATTACACAAAGTCAAAGTAAATATAAGGAACAATGCAGTTTTTAATTTGCATTTGGGTTTGTAATTTTTTTAATTTAATTTCTTGATTTTCAGTGAGTACCCTTTCCTCTTTTTGTCTCTACTACTCAGCTGTATGAAAACTGGTATAATGCTCAGCCCGATAGTTATTTCCTGTCCGGAGAAGACTGTGTGGTGATGGTATGGCATGATGACGGACGCTGGAGTGATGTGCCCTGTAACTACCATCTGTCCTACACCTGCAAGAAGGGCACCAGTGAGTATGACTAGTAGTGTAGGTGCATAGAATGCTTCCACAAGTATGTCTATTTACATGATTTGTTTTACAGTTTGAATATTTTAAATATAAAGTGAAACTGTATGCATACCACTTTTGACAGTATTTGTTTAGCTAAACAGTTTTACAGGGTGCACAGTACTGTCAGTAGTGTTAACTTCAACACCGTTTACATAATTCATCGTTCTGTTTTAATATTGTTTTCATATATGTACAAACTTTGGACTGTCTGCTCTTTCTCAGCTTTCTGCAGCCAGCCTCCCCTTGTTGTGAACGCCAAGCAGTTTGGTAAGCAGCGCCTGCGGTACGAGATCAATGCTCAGGTGCGTTACTACTGTCAGGAGGGTTTCGTTCCGAGATACAACCCCATCATCAGATGCCAAAGCAATGGGCAGTGGGAGGAGCCACAGATCACCTGTACAGAAAGTAAGAGAAGTGGATAATTGGTCACCAGATATGGAAAAAATAAACTTACACACTTGGTCTTTTCCAGTTTAATGTATTTTGCTTTCTTTGTCAAATACTGATCTTAATTAGTATTAATATTAAATTAAGTATAATACTTATTCCCAGCCTAATAAGAGCTTACATAAATAAAACTACTGTATATTTTTTAATTAAAGTCTGAATAGATTTTCTCTGGCAAGCTGGTAGGCAAACCTGGTCTCCCCTGTGTATTACTTCTGACACACTGTGTAAAATTTAATTAAAAAAACAGACGTTGGGTGTCTTATTAAGCAATATACACTCATTGACAAAAAAACAACGCACCCAGATAGAAATGTCGGATTGCTGCATCTCAGCATGCGGTTATATCTTAGGCAGATATATAAATGATTACAGGTGTGGTCTGATTAGAAACTGGGTTTTACAAGAGGGCGTAAAATTCTTCCTCTGCTGTCCCATAAAAAGGCTCTCAGATGCTACTTTTGGGCCGTATACCTCTTGGTGAGAGATCACTGACAGCTAGACATGCCTCTATGATTCACTCGAAGACATTTTGCCCAGTTGACAGGCTTCGAGAGGGAGTGAATCACTGGACTGAGAGAAGCAGGATAGGTCGTTCTGACCTAGTTGTTAGGAAGTGTTGGAAGCAGGGGCTCCATCAGGGCACGCACACATGGCAAACATGGTCCGGGCGGCCCAGACAGACCACCAGTAGATAGGATTGTTTGTGATCCACTGACAAGCACGAGTAGCAACCACAGTTTCATTTTCCACCATCCAGACACAGGTGGCAGCTTCACTACACACCCCTGTCTCTGCCCGGACCATTTCCAGACTCTTAGTCATAGGAAATTTGTTGTCATGGTGCCCATTATGTATCCTGCCACTGACAGGCAGACACTGTCAAATTCGTTTGCAGTGGTGTCGTGAACAAGAACCCTGGACTGCTATGGACTGGAACCGTATCATCTAAGCGATGAATCCAGGTTCTGTTTTGGATCCAGACAATGGTCAGGTTTGAGCATGGAGGCCTTGTGGTGAGCGCTTCAATCCTGCCTTTGCTGTACAGTGACACACTGCCCCAACTGCTGGTGTGATGATCTGTGAAGCCATCACATATGGCAGTCGGTCACCCCTAGTAGTGAAACGAGACACTAACAGATCAGTGAGATGTCCAGGATATCCTGTGGCCCCACGTGTTGCCACTCATGGCAGGGCTTCAAACTGGCATTCAGCAGGATAATGCTCGCCCACACACAGTAAGTCAGTGTCTCCATCAGAATGCAACACTTCCTTGACCTGCCTAGTCACCCGTTTTATCGTCAATCAATCATTAATGGGACCAGCTGGATGCCAGCTTCGGCAACCTATGAGTGTGGAGGATCTACAGGCCCAACTGTAACATCCATGGGCAAATGTGCCACAGGATACCATACAGAACCTGTTTGTCTCCAATGCTCAACTGTATCTCATCTTGTATCCAGGCTAGAGGCGGCCTAACAGGGTACTAGAGCCTCGTTTCAATTGCACAGTTTTCCCCAATAAACTTCACTCTTATATTGTAATCATTTACATATATGATCATTACATTCCAACATAAAAAGTTTCATTTCGCTTCCTTCTTGGTGAGTTTATTTGTCAATGAGTGTAAATAAACGAACATAATTAGTAGGCCACAGACAATTAGGGACCCATTAGTTGTCATGTGGGGGCTTCCCTGATTTGCTTAAACAGCACAGACCCAGCTCCCCAGACTTGAAGAACTTCTGGAACATGAGAACGGTGTCGAAGTGCAACTTCGAAGTGCAACTGCGTCAGCAGCACTCAAGCAGAATAGGGGTGCCCCCACATGACATTAGTAGACAGTTCCATTAATAGAAATTCAGTGTGAATTTGTTACATTTTATATCACCATGTTATGAAATAAATAGGTAGGTGAACACCTATTTTTCTCCTTCATAATTTCTCCCCAGCAGCAACAATCACTGAGTTCCAACACCATATTAGTGCATTATTACTACATGCTTATTCTTGATTATATCAATTAAAATACAGTGCTACCTTGGTTCTCGACCACCTCGGAACTGTTGAATTTGGTTCTCGACCCATTTTGTCTCGGTTGTCATCGTTTGCTCTGTACTCGGCGCACTTGCTTAAACTTGAATGAGTCAAGACACTCAAACTCATTTCAACCGAAACTCTAGTCACGATTCATGATTCACGATTCAGTACACAGTGATTCAGATTCACAATAGCCCTTGCTCAGTGAAGATCTTTGCTGTAGTTATCATGTTTTTCTTTATTTTTACTTCTGCAGTACTGCATTCATAGTGCAAATGAGTCTCCATGGGTCCTAAAATGGTTAGTTATATGAGCCAAACAAAAGGAACTCAGTCCTCCAAAACACAAGCTGCATTTAGCTTAGCAGCTATGCTTACATTTACAGCATTTAGCAGACGCCCTTATCCAGAGCGACTTACAATTGATACAATCTTATAATCCAAGCAATTGTGGGTTAAGGACCTTGCTCAAGGAGCCAACAGTGGCAGCTTGGCAGAGGTGGGATTTGAACCCTGGACCTTTTGGTCCATAGTCCAGTACCTTACCCGCTAGGCTACCACAGTCTTTTGCTTTAGCACTTAAGTTTTTTTTTTTGGTTTTGCTATTACTTTTCACTTTGGAACACACTGGAACAGATTCATTCAATTTACATTATTACTTGTGGGAAAAATTTGCTGGGTACTCATCGTTTTCGGTTCTCGACAAGCCTTCTAGAACGAATTAATGAGAACCGAGGTACCGCTGGAAATAGAAAACAAGTGCTTGTTTTAACTACTGCACAATCAAATGTCATTGTGTATTTGTGCTGCCTATTGTTATATTTGAAGTCTAAGCTAACGTGTGGGCTTTCATTTAACAGAGCCAGACGAGCCGAATGATGGACAGATCACAGTGCCTACTGTAAGAAGCAAGGACGTGTTTGTAAAAGACACAGCCACAGAGAAAGCAACATCACAGTGGAGCCTTTAAACCACCCCGTGTTTCTTAGTTTTTCTTCTGCTCTTCACCTTTCATTTAGGAGATTTCCATTGCTCATCAGTGATATTTTACAGACCTCTTTGTACATCACACTTTCAACGGTATAGTCTCATGAGCTTATTTTGTACACATATCATTTCTGTAGAATCTGACACTGAATTACTTCTTTCGTAATTCTACGTCCCCAAAATGTTACTCTTACCAACCAGTAAGAAATCAGAGGTCAACACATTCCCCAAATAATATGGGTAGAAATCACCCAGCTTTGAGAAATTGGGATTAATAACTGTTTGGCAGCTGTCATTCACATGTTTGCTCAAAGTAAAACCTGTGCTCTTCAGCCATGCATAACAATTTTCTAGTCAACTATTGTTTATACTAAGTCTAATGTCCAGAACTGACACAATTCAGTAAATTACAACGCAAACCAAATAACATTAAATTTTTTAGTAGCAACCTTTATTTTCAAACTACCAAAAGCTGATCTTACAATTGTTATTAGAGCCTTAATTCTAAAATAATCTTGACTTTGAACAAGCACAAACGTGTACATTTCCAAGCACTTGCACCTGGCTGTAAAGCACAAGTTCTACATTTTCAAACAACTTGGTGCTGAATTTTTCAGGTCTTTAATTTGCTCTGAGGAATAATCCGTTCTAATTCAAATCCCACACTGTTTCTACTGACCTGAAGAATGAAGGTCATCTGTGTTGCTAACATCACATAATTCTTGTTTGAGTGTGTGCTCATCTTTTGTGATTAATATATTAATTGTATCATTGTTCCTCAGAGGTGGATTTAAATCTAATAAACATCTGAATCAGATTCTACTACAGTCATCTTGCATGAACTTGTAATTACTTTCCTTATTAAATGTGCTAAGGACATCAATCAAGTCTTAAATAAGTAAAAATTGAGAACATAAAAAGATAATACTTTGATAAAAAATGTTTTAACCCCATTTTTGTCGTGCCCAGGATCACAGGGGGTTCCTAAGAACCTGGCAATGATGATTGAAATGCTGGGAGATGATCCCTTGACTTGACCTTACCACCCTCAGTAACAGTGAATCATGGCTGAATCTTGCCCATCTACAACCCCAAATTATAACACCTTGGGACAGTATGGAAAAATAATCTAAAAAGCGCACTTATATTCGATTACAGCCAGTATGAACCCAAGATATTTCATGTTCTGTCTGGTCAACTTCATTTCATTTGTGAAGAAACATCCATCCCTGCATTTCAGGCCTCTAACACATTCCAAAAAAAGTTGGGACTGGGGCAATTTAATGCTAGTAATGAGGGAAAAATTAAATAATAATGTGATTTCAAACAGGTGATGTCAACAGGTGATTGTAATCATGATTTGTCCAAAAACAGTATCCACAAAAGGCTGAGGATCTCCAGTTTGTCAACAAATGCATGAGAAAAATATTGAAATGGAAAGGATTTGCATATTTCTCCTTCTACATTGCATTATTTCATTAAATGATTCAAGGAATCTGGAGGAACTTCAGTGCGTAAAGGTCAAGGTTGTAAGAATAAGCTGGAGACCTGTGATTTCCGATCCCTCAGGCGGCACTGCATCAAGAACCATCATTCATCAATAGATGATCCTCATGAGCGAGAGATTACTTTTGCAAACCTTTATCAAGAACTACAATACAGAGTTGCATTCACAAATGCCACTTAAAACCTTACTGTGCATAAATAAGCCTCATGTTAACCATGCCCAGCAGCAACAGCCACTTCTCTGGGCTCTGAGGCATCTGGGATGGACCATCACACAGTGGAAAAGCATATTGTGGTCAAATGAATCAGTATTCCAGACTTTTTTTTGGAAGAAATGGACCATCCAGACTTTTATCAGCAAAAAGTCCAAAATCCAGGGTCTGTAATGGTATGGGGTTGTGTCAGTGCCCTTGGCAAAGATCATTTACATTTCTTGTCTTGTCTTGTAGGCCTGAAATGCAGGAATGGATGTATGCTAACAAATGAAATAAATTTGCCCAGACAAATGAATTATGAAATGGCATACCTTCTTCATACTGTATGCAATTAAATAAAAGTCAAAGTAAATATAAGACACAGCACTTTACTGATGTTAAAGTAAACAAAAAAAAAAAAAAAAAAGAGAAAGCTATTATTATAATTCATTTTGTGGCTTGGTTTGTCCACATCGCTTAAGAATATTTAGCACAATAATTCAGCAGCAGAATAACCATTCTAGAACCAAGGTGAAAAAATTACAGACATCTCAGAAACTGTCATGACTTTACACTTCCATTCTTTTGTTATTACACCGTCAAAAAATAATCAAGTCATATTGCATATTGTACCATATTAATAATAAATCAACCTCTATGCTAACAGTATCATCTACACCATTTTCTCCCTTAACACCATCTTTATTTTGATTAAAGTCATAACACAAAAGATTTACATGGGTAATCCAATTTATGAAGCTACTGTATTTTTTGATCAACAATAGCATCAAGTGTTAAGTGTTATATAAAATGAATTTCAAATTTAAAAACATGTATTCCATGTAATTATTTACAAAAATATATGTTGAAGTAATTTCAGCTTCACAATCTCAGAATTTATGAATGAATATCATAATACATTATATACTGATATATTATAATATATTATTTTTACATTAATTGGAAAAACTGAATTGAGCTGAACTTAGTCCAGGTATGTGCCATTTAAAGACTGCTTTATGTTCTGTGAAACAGGTCGTTGACCAGAATGGTTGTTGACCAGGCATTACCATAGACACATGCTATTTTTATGCTACTGTAATGTAAATATCAAAGATAATTTCACAAGAAAATTCCATGGAAATGATGCATAAATGCATCAGAGATACTGCTGAGAACCATCTACACAGCATCCCTGAAGCCACCACAAATTTCATTTATGGAAATTACCAATAATTGTGGAAAATACAAGCAGTATGTAATGCTACAACCCTGTCTAGAGGAAAACTGTAACACTTAAGATGATAGCTTGATGGATCTGACAGTTCTGTTTGACGGAAGACAAAAACGCATTGATACACAGTATTAAGAACAACACAGAAGATCGGCCAGATGAAACTCAACAAGTGAATGTAAACCAGTATATAGTTAAACATGATCATACAGTGGTGCTTGAAAGTTTGTGAACTCTTTAGAATTTTTTATATTTCTGCATAAATATGACCTAAAACATCATCTGATTTTCACACAAGGAAAATGATCCGATATTACATATTAGTGAGTGGCAAAAGTATGTGAAACTCTAGGATTTAATTCGAAGGTGAAATTAGAGTAAGGTGTTTTCAATCAATGAGATGACAATCAGGTGTGAGTGGACACCCTGTTTTATTTAAAGAACAGGGATCTATCAACGTCTGCTCTTCACAACACATGTTTGTGGAAGTGTATCATGGCATGAACAACGGAAATTTCTGAGGACCTCAGAATAAGAGTTGTTGATGCTCATCAGGCTGTAAAAGATTATAAAACCATCTCTAAAGAGTTTGGACTCGACCAATCCACAGTCAGACAGATTGTGTACAAATGGAGGACATTCAAAACCATCGTTACCCCAGGAGTGGTCGACCAACAAAGATCACTTCAAAAGCAAAGTGTGTAATAGTTAGATAGGTCACAAAAAACCATAACTAAGCAACTGAAGGCCTCTCTCACATTGGCTAATGTTAATGTTCATTATGAGTCCACCATCAGAAGAACACTGAACAATGATGATGTGCATGGCAGGGTTGCAAGGAGAAAGCCACTGCTCTCCAACAAGAACATTGCTAAAGATCATGTGGACAAGCCAGAAGGCTATTGGAAGAATGTTTTGTGAACGGATGAGACGAAAAATAGAACTTTTTGGTTTAAAAGAAAAGCGTTATGTTTGGAGAAGAACCAGCATAAGAACCTTATCCCATCTGTGAAACATGGTGGTGGTAGTATCATGGTTTGGGCCTGTTTTGCTGCATCTGGGCCAGGACGGCTTGGCATCATTGATGGAACAATGAATTCTGAATTACATTGGAGAATTCTAAAGGAAAATGTCAGGACATCTGTCCATGAACTGAATCTCAAGAGAAGGTGGGTCATGCAGCAACACAATGACCCTAAGCACACAAGTCATTATAAGAAAGAATGGTTAATGAAGAATAAAGTTCAAGTTTTGGAATGGTCAGTCAAAGTCCTGACCTTAATCCAATCGAAATGTTGTGGAAGGACCTGAAGGAAGCAGTTAATGTGAGGAAACCCACCAACATCCCAGAGCTGAAGCTGTTCTGTATGGAGGAATGGGCTCCAAGCCGGTGTGCAGGACTGATCAACAGTTACAGGAAACGTTTAGTTGCAGTTATTGCTGCACACCAGATACTGAAAGCAAAGGTTCACATACTTTTGCCACTCACTAATAAGTAATATTGGATCATTTGTTTAACTGGGTTCTCTTTATCTACTTTCAGGATTTGTGTGAAAATCTGTTTATGTTTTAGGTCATATTTATGCAGAAATATAGAAAATTCTAAAGGGTACAAGCACCACTGTAGATCCCCAAGTCAGAAAAAAGTTGGGACAGTATGGAAAATGCAAGAAGAAAAACCATTGTTCATGTTTTTTTTCTGGTCAACTTCATTTCATTTGTTAATAATGAATTTCATACCTGCAACACACTCCAAAAAGTTGAGATGGGGGCAATTTAGGGCCAGCAATGAGGTAAAAAAAAAAAATACTGATCTCATTTCAAATTGGTGATGTCAACAGGTGATTGTTTTTTAAAAAATCTATAATTTTCTCACACATTTGTTGACAAACTGGAGATCTTTCTTCTTTGCTTCTCAAGGCTTTTGTAGCAAATCATGATTACAATCACCTGTTGACAGCACCTGTTTGAAATCACATCACTACTCAGTCTTTTTTATGTCATTACTTGTCCTACATTGCTCCTTTCCCAACTTTTCTGGAATGTGTTGCTGCAGAAGTGGGTCTTTATTAACAAATGAAATGAAGTCAAAACATGAAACATCTAACTTCCACCTTTGCTCGTTAATTGTCTGTTGAGATGACCAGCTGTTTATGGTCACAGTGTCCGAAGTTAAAATATAGACTTTTATTTCCTTTTATAATTTATTATCATTTTGAACACTTCATCGTTACAGTCAGAGGTTGATCGAAAGGTTGTTAAACAATGCACACCTGTAGAGGTTTTTTTTAAATTCCTAAAAACACAATAGAAACAACTTTCAAAATATAATTTAACAGTCAACAGGATCAGTACCTTTTATATCAAACATTGAATTGAAAATGATCAGTGTCACATTTTCCCACCAACAAAACTGCTCTTGCCAAAGCTTGATCAAAACATAATCTGATATCACTGTAAAGCACTAAGCTTTTCCAGGAAAGCCGAGAACCATGACAGTGATGGACTTTGCCTACACAGATTCTTGTATTGATTCCCAGTAAGCCTGTAACACTTGTTGGTAATTTACCCGTAACAGTATGTACGTAGAGGCGCGTGCATCTTGTTGGGGATCCAAAAACTGTAGACACATGGTCGTGGGATTCCTCCAACAATGCTTTCGGGGGTTGTGGATGGGAAAGCGCACACTACCGTCGTGTAGCCAGCCTCCATCACAGCGCTCCAGCCCCAGAAACCTCCAGGAAGAGTAGAGGTGTCCCACACGTGCCAGGCTTGCATGTCGCTCGTTACAAGCCTGAACTGCTTCCATATAGCTTAATGGGCTGGGGACAAAGAACACTGAACCTGCAAATTATGGTAGAACATTAAGACAAGTTTAAATGTATAGATAATGTACAATAATCGTTCATCAGTCATGACATAATCAGTGTCGTTGTGTATAAACAGAAATACAGTATGTGGCTAGTGCTAGTGCTAGAGCTGTTGGAATCAAATTTACAGTGGGGCAAAAAAGTATTTAGTCAGCCATTGACTGTGCAAGTTCTCCTACTTAAAAAGATGAGAGATTTTTTTTTTAATTGTACAACTTTTAAAGAATTTAATTGTAAATTATGGTGGAAAATAAGTATTTGGTCAATAACAAAAGTTCAACTCAATACTGCGTAACATACATACTTTGTTGGCAGAGGTCAAACGTTTCCTGTAAGTCTTCACCAGGTTGGCACACACTGCAGCTGGTATTTTGGCCCATTCCTCCATGCAGATCTCCTCTAGAGCAGTGAAGTTTTGGGGCTGTCGCTGGGCAACATGGACTTTCAACTCCCCCCACAAATTTTCTATGGGGGTTGAGGTCTGGAGACTGGCTAGGCCACTCCAGGACCTAAAAATGCTTTTTACAGATCCACTCCTTCGTTGCCCGAGCGGTGTGTTTGGGATCATTGTCATGCTGGAAGACCCAGCCACGTTCCATCTCCAATGCTCTCACTGATGGAAGGAGGTTTTGGCTTAAAATCTCACGATACATGGCCCCGTTCATTCTTCCCTTAACACGGATCAGTCTTCCTGTCCCCTCAGAAAAACAGAAAAACAGCCCAAAAGCATGATGTTTTCACCCCCATGCTCCACAGTAGGTATGGTGTTCTTGGGATGCAACTCAGCATTCTTCTTCCTCCAGTTGAGTTTTTACCAAAAAGTTCTATTTTGGTTTATCTGTCCCACATGATATTATCCCAGTCTTCTTCGGGATCATCATATGCGCTCTGGCAAATTCAGACGGGACTGGGACATGTACTGGCGTAAGCAGGGGGAAACGCCTGGCACTGCAGGATCTGAGTCCCTCCGGCGTAGTTGGTGTTACTGATGGAGCTTTGTTATTGGTCCCAGCTCTCTGCAGGTCATCATAGGTCCCCTCCGGGAGTTAGGGGATTTCTCTCACCGTTCTCATGATCATTTTGACCCACGGGATGAGATCTTGCGTGGAGCCCCAGACCAAGGAGATGATCAATGGACTTGTATGTCTTCCCATTTCTTACAATTGCTCCACAGCTGATTTTTCCACACCAAACCTGCTTGCTTATTGTTAGATTCACTCTTCCAGCCTGGTGCAGGTCTACAGTTTTCTTCCTGGTGTCCTTCGACAGCTCTTTGGTCTTGGCCATGGTTGAGTTTGGAGTCTGACTGTTTGAGGCTGTGGACAGGTGTCTTTTATACAGATAATGAGGTCAAACAGGTGCCATTAATACAGGTAACGAGTGGAGGACAGAAGAGCTTCTTAAAGAAAAAGTTACAGGTCTGTGAGAGGTAGAAATCTTGCTTGTTTATGGGTGACCAAATACTTATTTTCCACTATGATTTACAATTAAATTCTTTAAAAATCCTACAATTTGATTTCCTGGATTTTTTTTCTCATTTTGTCTCTCATAGTTGAAGTGTACCTATGATGAAAATTACAGACCTCTCTCACCTTTCTAAGTAGGAGAACTTGCACAATCAGTGGCTGACTAAATACTTTTTGCCCCACTGTACCTTGTCCGTTTACCGAACCCTTCACAATAGCAAATCCTTCAAAATATTATCATAAGGGGCAAGCAAACATGTAGACAGAAGAAATTCTAATGAAGAGTTTTGATTGGTTAGTCAGATAAGTCAGTCAGTCAGTCTGACTGAGAAAAATCAGATAAGTCAGATAAGCATCCTATAGCAACCAAAAACCCCAAAGTAGCGTTTATGAATTTGATGATGTTTTTGATTTAAATTTATTCATGAAATAAATATTTATATAAAGTTTTACATACACCTGTTTGTAGAAGGGTCTGACTGCATGGCACTGTATTCCAACACATGTTTTCTGCTGAGGTGAGATGGAATAATTTGCTAGTGTTACCAACAGCGGCCCGACAAAATAGACCACGTTGGATTTTTTAAAAACAAAAAAAACTTCCAAACTACAGACACAGCTCCTTTCTCGGACACAAGTTCTTCTTTTGCATCTCCTGTCTCATCTCTGTTTTCTGTCCTTTAAAGTTGACAGAGTCTCTCCCAACTGTTAACAGACTATTATGCTATGCTAGACTAGATGTTGTGTATGTTATGCTACCTGTCCAGCTTGTGAGCTGTACCCAGAATGCCGTTCTATGCAGCACTCCTTAGCACTTCTAGTGGGAAACAATGTTATATAATTTCCTGCCTATTGAAGAGTTACAGCTGTTGCTTCTTCTATGCTATGGTATGGCAGTACAGTGGTACCTCAGTTCTCGATGCATTTTGACAAGAATAATTCGTCTCGGTTCTTGTCGTTTGTTCGGTACTCGGCACTTTCTTAAACTCGTATGAGTCAAGCTGTGTGATTCGTTTCAGCCAAAACAGAAACTGAAACTTAATGCTCCAGAACACAGGCTGCAGTTCGCATTAGCAGCTATTCTAGTGCCCAGAGTTCATCAATACAGTAAGTGTTTTGCCTTTCAATCCATTATGCACTAAATCACATGATATTTTTCAACACTTTATTATAAAATAAGCTTTGCATTAATGATTTTGGCCAACTGTAGGTTAATGTAAGTGTTAGTATCCTTTCAATATCTCTGCTATTATACAGTATATACAACTCTACCAAACACTCATTAAACTCATCAGTTCATGTTTCATTTAACTTAAGATGAATTTGTCGGAACATATCCCCTTTGTAAACCAGCAATAGATGTGGCCTACATGCTATGTGGATTAAACACTTCTTGTTGGCTTTCAGATTTTATAATCAATGAACTTTGAGAAAGAAAAAAAAAGTGTTTTTGCCACTTGAAATGAAATTGCTATCCGTCATGGCATTCTGGTGACATTTAAGGCTGCCAACATTACATGGACAAGGCAGGAGTGCAAATGTCACCACACAGACAACTTTCTAATAAACCCCTTGGATCTCATCTGGGCACTTAAACAATAGTTCATTTTCTTTCTCCTCCTCTGCTCATTACTGAGCCCACCATTCCTCCTGTCTGGGTTCCTCAAATTAATTG
Organism: Ancistrus triradiatus; assembly: GCA_025084515.1. Classification (NCBI taxonomy): domain Eukaryota; kingdom Metazoa; phylum Chordata; class Actinopteri; order Siluriformes; family Loricariidae; genus Ancistrus; species Ancistrus triradiatus. Next base: position 18,100 of record JAJAGP010002780.1, read on the forward strand.
CCACGTCCACATTCCTGAAAAACATCCATACATTGACGAATGGGAAAAAGTACTGAAATTATTCACCCTAATAACTGGATAACTGTATTGTAAAGTACATCTGTTGCTCACTATTTGTCAGTGCTTTCCAGCTCTATTATTGGCCAGTTAGGTGCTTTCCCTGCACTAAAATCGTTCACATCATTACTTTTACATCATTATCTGACTCATTTTTCAATAGTCTTGTTGATGTACAAAAGATCTGTATGACTGAAAAGTCTATAAAAAACATTTTCATCTCAAATAACAAACCACAGTTCTGGAGCTGGTGCTCATTCAAGGACCCAGCCCTATGCTGGATAGGCCCCGGCCCCTTTGTGACCCTGAACCTGATTGCAAAGTGCATCTCAAAATGAATGAATGAATGAAAATAAATCTGTTTTGTAAAATGGCAGTTCTGAAAATAGCTCTGGAGTTCTTGATTCCAAATCAGCAGCATGTTAGTACTTGAACTGAACTATTTTGTACCAGTATCTTTTTCGCTTTTTGCAGTGTAAATATACTCTAATTGGTTCCAGATTACTCACCATCGCTGTTGTCGTGTGTGTGATTGCAAAGTGCATCTCAAAATGAATGAATGAATGAAAATAAATCTGTTTTGTAAAATGGCAGTTCTGAAAATAGCTCTGGAGTTCTTGATTCCAAATCAGCAGCATGTTAGTACTTGAACTGAACTATTTTGTACCAGTATCTTTTTCGCTTTTTGCAGTGTAAATATACTCTAATTGGTTCCAGATTACTCACCAGCAAAGGAACCAGCACCAGCATTACATCAGTAAAAAATTAACTAAAACCCCCAAGATGACTAATGGATCAGTGCAAAGTTTACAGAAATTCTGACTAAGTCTATTTGCTGACCCTCAGTGGTAGAGGTGAAGCAGAAAGCATCGTAACGCTCCTGGGTCCTGTGCCGCGGCCCGTAGCTGCGGATCCCTGGAAGAAGATCCTTCCCGCAAGCTGGTCGTGGATAAAGGATTGGGTAATGCACCGTTCCATCATTTAGCCATCCAGCATTACACCAGTCCAGACCTGCTGTCCATTCTGGGCACAGGATCAGCATCGAAAAGTGCAATGATACATTAGTTAGACAAATACTACTGCAGTTGTTTACCTTGAAGCGGGATATGGGTGACTTGTGAAGTCTGGATATGAAAATCGTAATACAAATTACAACCCCAAATCAGAAAAGGTTGGAACAGTATGGAAAGTGAAAATAAAAAAAAAATTGCAGTGTTCAGTACAGTTACTTTGACTAGTATTTCATTGCAGACAGTATGAACTCAAGATATTTCATGTTTTTTCTAGTCAACTTAATCATGATAAGTTTATCATCATTATTTGATACAAAAGTACTATCCACAAAAGGCTGAGTCTTTGAGGAGGAAAGATGGGCAGATCTCCAGTTTGTCAACAAATGTGTGAAAAATGTATTGAAATGTTTAAAAACAATGTCCCTCAAAGAAAGATTGGAAGGGATTTACATATATCTTCCTCTACAGGCCATTATCATTAACTGAAGAGTAAACTGAAGACCTGTGATCTCTGATCCCTCAGACAGCACTGTATCGATAACCGTCATTCATCAATAGCTGATAGAACCACATGGGCAAGGGATCAGTTTGGCAAACCTTTATCAAGCTCTACAGTACAGAGTTATATTCACAAATCTCACTTAAAACATTTCTGTGCAAAAACGTTATGTTAACCATGTCCAGAAGTGGCATTGACTTCTCTGGGCTTCTCTGATGGACCACCACACAGTGGAAATGTGTAATGTGGTCAGATAAATCAGTATTCCAGATCTTTTTTGGAAGAAATTTAAATAACATTTAGCATTTAAATAACATTTGTTGACAAACGAGATGCTCCACCCACCTTTGCTCCTCAAAAACTCACTTTCATGGATAGTGCTCTTGGACAAAATCATGAGTACAATCACCTGTTTACATCAGCTGCTGGAAGTCACATCATTATTTAGATGTCTTTTTAACTTCATTACTAGCTCTAAATTGCTTCTGTCATAACTTGAAATGCAGGAAATGAAATGAAGTTGACTAGACAAGACATGAAATATCTTGTGTTAATACTGTCTGTGATGATCAAAGTAAATGTAAGACTGCCATTTTCTCTGTTTTTTCATACTGTCCCAACATTTTCTGATTTGGAATTCTACATTAAATGCAGAATATACCTACAAGTTAGTAAAAGGCTATTACTGACCTTTGTAGAGCTGTTTGTATGCTGCCAATGTAGCATCCTGCTCCGTACAGGCCTCTTTTGCTTCAAAGTAGGTCAGTTTGTACCGACCACGGCTGCTTTGATAAGGAAAGACAACCCCTGAAAATATATCAATTAAATAAATAACTATTTTAGGAGAGAGGTTCATTCTCAGCTAATTTAGTGTATTCATTTAATGCACAGCCTAAAGTGGTGCTTGGAAGTTTGTGAACCCTTTAGAAGAAAAGTCCTAAAAGTAGATAAAGAGAACCCAGTTACACAAATGAGACAAAAATATTATACTTGGTCATTTATTTATTGAGGAAAATGATCCAATATTACATATTAGTGAGTGGCAGAAAGTATGTGAACCTTTGCTTCAGTACTGGTGTGACCCCCCTGTGCAGCAATATCTGCAACTAAACGATTCCGTAACTGTTTTGATCAGTCCTGCACCCGGCTTTGGAGGAATTTTTAGTTCCCATTCCTCCGTACAGAACAGCTTAGCTCTGGATGTTGGGGGTTTCCTCATATTACTGCTCACTTCAGGTCCTTCCACAACTTTTTGATTGGATTAAGGTCAGGACTTTTGACTTGGCCATTCCAAACCATTAACTTTTATCTGCTTTAACCATTCTTTTGGTAGAACGACTTGTGGTTAGGTCCGTTGTCTTGCTGCCTGCCCCCTTTCTCTTGAGATGCAGTTCATGGACACATGGCCCGACATTTTCCTTTTAGAATTTTCTCTTGATATAATTCAGAATTCATGTTCCTCCAATGATGGCAAGCCGTCCTGGCCCAGTGCAGTCCAAACAGGCCCAAACCATGAGAACTACCACCACCGTGTTTCACAGATGGGATAAGTTTCGGTTATTGGGCCTGGAATGCTAGTGTGGGTTTCGCTTTGTCCTCAAACATAACGTTTTCTTTTTCTTTTAAAAAAACCAAAAAGTCCTATTTTTGGTCTCATCCTTTACAAAACATTCTTCCAGGAGCCCTTCTGGCTTGTCCACATGGATCTTAGCAACGGCATAGCAAACATCAATGTTCTTTTTGGAGAGTTCAGTGGCTTTTTTTCCTTGCAACCCTGGCCATGCACACCATTGCTGTTCATGTTTTTTCTTTCTGTGGTGGACTCATGAACAGTAACATGAAGCCAATTGTGAGATGGCCCCTTCGGCTGCTTTAGAGGTATTCTGCGGTCCTTTGTGACCCTCGCCAACTATTCCACGCCTGCTCTTGGAGTGATCTTTGTTGGTCACCTCCTGGGAGGGTAACAATGGTCTTGAATTTCCTTCCATTTGTACACAATCTGTCTGACTGTGGATTGATGAGTCCAACCTTTAGAGATGTCTTGTAACCTTTTGCCAGCTGATGAGTCATCAGCAATCTTTTTCTGAGGTCCTCAGAAATCTCCTTTGTTCGTGCCATGATACACTTCCACAAACATGAGTTATGAAGAGCAGACTTTGATAGATTCCTGTTCTTTAAATAAAACAGGGTGCCCACTCACACCTGATTGTCATCCCATTGATTGAAAACACCTGACTCTAATTTAATCTTCAAATGAACTACTAATCCTAGAGGTTCACATACTTTTGCCACTCACTAATATGTAATAATGGATAATTTTCTTCAATAAATAAATTACCAAGTTTAATGTTATTGTCTCATTTGTTTAACTGGGTTCTTTTTATCTACTTTTAGGACTTGCATGAAAATCTGGTGATGTTTTTCATATTTATGCAAAAATATAGAAATTCTAAAGGGTTCACAACTTTCAAGCACCACTGTACATATTGAGCACTTTGTGCTTCGATCCCTATCCCTACCGTCAAACTCAGAGTGATGGTGACACTCTCGTCGTCATTTCCATTGATACTCACACGATACTGGCCCAAATCCTGGAGTTCCAGATTTGGTGAGGCGAAGAACTGTCCCTAACATGAGCCCGCCGAAGGGTTGCTCTAGGCCTAATGTTCCATAGTGTTTTTATCCTTCACTCCCATTTGTAATCAGAATAACTTTTCACCTCCTTCACGAAGGATACCTTTGGTCCATTTAACTCTGTAGTGGGAAGATAGTTTCAGAAAGCGGCAGTGCTCACGTTCTCCCTCGTCTTGCTATGACCTCAGACATACACTGGCGTTCCAGAAGATACCGCAGCTCTTTTCCTCGTCTGCAAATCACGTATGACTGAGATTTCAGAGGCACACCATATTTAAATTTTTCGTTTACATGGCTGAAACATAGGAAACTTGATCATTACCTTCTTTGTGGTAGAAATAAACGGCACCTGTCCAGGACAGCAAACTGATGGCTACCACCAGGAAAGCTGTACAGTTCATAATGAAGCACGCTTTCAATTGGCTGAAAGAAAGAAATCGTTATAAAAATATATAAAGTGAGTGCGATTGTAATTAGAACGATAAAATGAGCTATACCAAATGCATTTACACTACAGACTAGATCTTGATGTTGACACTGTAGCTAAATTCTGTATGCAGTGTAACTTAGCTGTTATGGCCACTATTTTTATGTTGTGATTGAACAAATAAACAGAACAAAATGTATAACAGCTAATCAGAAACTTGTGTCAAACCTGCTATGCCGTGGTTCTTCAGATGTTTCCTGTAAATTGCAAATTTAAGAAGATTCCTCCATGACAATGAGCTTATAGAACAGTAGCCCGTCGATTCACTCCAGTCATCCACTTTCTACCCAACATACCCCTCATCTATGATGAGGTGCGACTCTCTCTCTCTCTCTCTCTCTCTCTCTCTCTCTCTCTCTCTCTCTCTCACTCTCTCTCTCACGCACACACAATAGGCTGGTCTACCAGACTGTTTTCATCCCTCTTGTCTGTTTCAGATGTTTTTGCGATTAACAGGCACCCATTATTCCTTTCAGAATTTCTCAGATTCAAATTACCACAAGTACCAGGACTGCAGGTGGATAGAAAACAGTTAACACTTTTACCTTTACCCTTTACACTAAAAGAGTAACAGTGGAACTTTGGTCCTTGTCATTAATTCGTTCCAGAAAGCTCGTCAAGTGCCAAAAACGTAGGGGAAAAATGTAAAATGAAAGAATCCATTCCAGACCCCCAGAAAATCCACACTGTAGAACCCATTATATGCATTAATGGAGTTGTATTGTACAGATGCTCCCTGATTTACAATGGGATTATGTTCCGACAAATCCATCATAAGATAAAAGTAACATGAACCGATGAGTATAATATATACTGTATATTTAGATTTAGATTTATGTCCTTCGGCAGACGCCCTTATCCAGAGCGACTTACAACTGAAACATTCTTCCAAACCAAGCACTTGTGGGTTAAGGGCGTTGCTCAAGAACCCAACAGTGGTAGCTTGGCAGAGGTGGGATTTGAACCCTGGACCTTTTGGTCCACAGTCCAGTTCCTTAACTGCTAGGCTACCAAAGTCCCACATATTATATCTTTGCCTACCTACAATTGGGCAGAATCATTAACACAAAGCTTATTTTATAATAAAGTGTTGAATATCTCATGTAATGTATTGAATAATGTATTGCAAGTGAAAAGTGATAGCAAAATGCTTAGTCCATTGGCAAACTCAACTGGCTACTGCCTGGACGCCACATATGCAGGAGAGTATCACACTATGCAATGGTTCTCACTGTTTTCCTTTTGGTTGGCTGTTATCACTAACCTTCTTAGGACCCATGGTGACTTATTTGCACTTAAAATACTGTACTGGAGATGTCAAAATAAAGAAAAACACAAGAAACACAGCAGAGATCTGCACTGAGCAAGAGCTATGGTGAGACTGAATCATGATCTGATGTCAGTGCCAAGACAGAGTTTTCTTCCAATTCAACAAGTTCCAAGATGGTCAAGACTGGTATGACTGGTATTTTAAAGAAGACTGATTTGGAGATTAAGGTGACAGGATACCATCCATGTTTTGATTCATTTCAGTCAGAAGCAACTGACTTTCCTAGCAACACCATTTATCACTTTTAAATTGGTCCTCCAATATGTTAGCTGTTGAAACTAATTGCAGTTCCGATGGCTTGGTAGTGAGAGTCGGCTAGTTTCTGAGGACCAGGGTGTGGCTGCAGTGTGAAAGTCGAGTGTTATGTTTACAAAACCCTGCAATGGCCTGACGTCCTGACCAGGATGAGTGGGGGTAAGACAAGATGCTTTGTTTTGCTTGGATTAGATAGATAGGATTAATAAAACATATATATTAAAAATAGAACCTCTGAATTCGAACACTTCTTTATTCGACCAATTCAGACAACAAAGGGTTTGTCCAAAATTTTTTCAAACCTCTATAAAAAACTAGTATGCATATGACTCCTCTTCAAGGAATTGGATTCCCACATTGAACATAGTTGATGTCGAACAGCCTTCTAGAATCAATTAAGTTCCGAGGTTCCACTGTATAAACGTGCTTTTTAACTACAATAGCTATTTTGCTCTAGGATTCCTGATGCAATGCTTGTCTTTGGTTACTGTTTGCCAAATTTCACATATTAGATGGACTGTTTACTGTAAATTGCTACTGGGTAGGGGATGGCAAGAAGACGGTACTTTAGTAGAAGTGCAGCACATTTAGAATATAAATCACTTTACTTAGTATGGGATAATATTTGAATAGTAGTTTTTTAAAATCTTTTCACTATTGGTGCATTTTGTCTGCGATCACATGTATCGTGGTAAATATCGTGTTTCATGAAAATGTCTTTAAATATTGTGATATAATATTTTTACCATATTGCTCACCCCTACTACTTGGTGTGTTATTATGTTTGATGGACGATTTTCTGGATGGACTCAACAATCATGATGAATCAACAATCTTTTTTACAGTCAATTAAATACCACACAATTGTTACAGTAAGCAAGCAACCAAGCAAGAACCCCATCTGAAGCATAAACTGGAATTAACTGAGCATTCAATGAGATACCCTCTGGACAGGCCAACAGGTCTATCACAGAGTTTCATAAATGCACTACCTGACCTTCACTTTGCAAGCCCTACCCAGGACTCGAACCCAAGCCACAGGAACTGGCATTAACAGCAGCTGTATCTTGTCACTAAGCCACCGGACACAATAGCTGAAATATAAGTTTGTTCCATGCAACGGTCAAATTCACAACCTTTCTTTTATGAGACTGGTGTGCTGCCTACTGTACTAACGAGGCCACTGGGGCAGTGATGTTTATTAATATTTACACAACATGTAATAACATATACATGTAGCCATTTAACAGATGCTCTAATTCAGAGTGAATTACACTCTGTTATGTTTCAATGTACAATCCAAACAAACGTGGGTTATGGGTTTTGCTCAAGGACCGAATAGCTTGGCAGTGCTGGGGCTTGAGCTCTGGACCTTGTGATCCATATTCCTGACACTTAACCACTGCACCATCCATCACATATTCAGTCACAGTATTTTACTGACAAGTGTGCTGCTAGTAATTTACTATAAAATTTCAAATATTTTACAGCCTATACATTGTTTTATTTTGTTGTTAAAAGTAATCTGTTACACCATTTACTACTACTGTAGTAAATGGACCTTGTGATCCACATCCATGGGACTGTGGTGGCCTAGCAGTTAAGGAACTGGACTATGGAACAGAAGTTCTAGGGTTCAAATCCCACCTCTGCCAAGCTACCTTGCGCAAGACCCTTAACCCACAATAGCTTGGATTGTAAATTGTAAGTCAATGGTAAGTCGCTCTGGATAAGGGCGTCTGCTAAATGCTGTAAATGTAAATGTACTACTCTCACTTAATGGACCTGTAAGCTGGGTTGGTCGTAGTGCGTCTTGGGCAGGAGTAGCCTGGCAGATCAACTTCACAAATGCATTCATACTGGGCCAATTTAGAACAACCAATTAATCTAATACATGCCTTTGGAATGTGGGAGGAAACTGGAGTACCCAGAATAAACCCATTGGGAGGATTCCACAAGGCCAGGTAAGGACTACTACTATAATAATACAATACATAAATAAATAAATAAAATGTTACACTTTTTAAAAAGGTGCAAGTTGAACACCTGAGAAGAACACACTGAGATGTCTTCCTTTTTCCAACCAATTCTCTGCACTAAATAAATAAATAAATAAATAAAAGTGCTGCACAATCAGGCACAATACTCACTTTGTCTGCAGCTTCCACCTCCATCCTAAAGACAACAACAGATGCACAATGCAGGAGGAAAGAAGCTGAGGAGGAAAAAAATGAAATAATGAGATTCCAGTGCTTCCACTTGCCCTTCTTCATTGTGCTGATTCATCAATAGAACTCTTTCTGAGCCTCAGCAATTAGCATTCATAAAGGCATGTCTATGTGACAGCTAGCAACTTTCTCCCATTTTCTCTTTTCCTCTTTCTTATTCTTTCATTCACTGGTGTCTGTCATTCTGTGGTTCACTTCTTCACTTTTACTTGAAAATTACTGTATTTAGGTATTGGTTATATTGGCTAAATTATATAGGTATGAAATTATTTAGGAATGTCTTCACCTACGAGTTAGGGAATGGGTAATAGCTGGAAGCCCAACCTAATCTAACATCACTACACTGAGTATTCAGGTAAAAATATACATTTATCATTGCAACTTTGTGGCTTCTGGAGGTTTTCAGTAGAAAAGCCCTCCTTCTGTTTAGCCTGTTAACCCTGTTCCCATCCATCTTCTTGTGCCTCAAGCCAGTTCAAATAGCAATGTAGAACATGCTCTGAATTTGGTAGGACTTTTTAAAAACCTGTATAGCAGCTAAGTAATCACTATTTCAAGGAGGAAATTGTCTACATTTCACTGAAACCTGCATTTACAGTTATGGCATTTAGCATACACCCTTATCCAGAGCGGCTTACAATTGATACATTCTTACAATCCAAGTAATTGTGTGCTAAGGGCATTGCTCAAGGACAACAGTGGCAGCTAGACAGAGATGGGATTTGATCCCTGGACCTTCTGGTCCATAACTGCTAGGCCACCACAGTTCCAAAGGGGATCATGTTAAAATGTTTAGTCATTTAGCAGATGCGTTTATCCAGAACGACTCACAACTGGTACTATCCGAGCAACAGAGGTAGCTTGGCAGATGTGGGCATGTTTCACGCACAGGAGACAGCTGACACTTGGCTTAGAAAGAAATGAGAAAATCTGATTTTCTATCAAACAGACTGTTAAAATAAGGCTACTCAGGCTTCAGCTAACTTCTATTGATCATGGCATCCATTTTTTTCAATTGCGTGTGACCACAAATATACATTTCCACTGTGTGATGGTCCATCCCAGAAGTCTCCGAGACCAGAGAAATCAACGCTGCTTTTGGACATTGTTAAAATAAGACTTTTTTTGCACAGTAATGTTTTACGTGCCATTTTGTGAATGTAACTCTGTCTTGTAGTGCTTGACAAAGGTTTGCCAAAGTAATCCCTTGCCCATGTGGTTATATCAGCTATTGACGAATGATGGTTCTTGATGCAGTGCGATATGTGGGATCATGGTTGTCTGGCCATTGTTGACCTCTTTTATCAACAAAGCATTTCCATCTGCAGAACTGACACTCGGTGGATGTTTTATCTTTGTTGATCCATTCTGAGTAAACACTAGAGACTGTCTGTCAAAATACCAGGAGATCAGCACTTACAGAACTACTCAAACCAGACCAACAATCATACCACTGTCAAGATCACTGAGATGACAATTTTGATGTGAACACTACCTAAAGCTGCAGGCTCTTATCTGCATGAATTTAAGCAATGCACTGCTGCCACAGAACTGGCTGGACAGATAACTGCATGAATTGGAAGATGACAGTAAGTGTATTGATTAGCAGGGGCATCATCACACCCACTTTACTGGGGTACATAGCAAAATAGTAATAGTAAAATGTTTCTCTGCCCCACTAAAATCACAGTAGTAAAATGCCAATTTTATCCTGAATTGCTGAGTAGAACTACAAGACACAGCACACAAATTCACTACAGGCACTACATTTCCCATAATGCCCCAGCAGCTTTCCAAAATGCTGAGCGGCTAACGCTTTCGAGACCATAAACAAGCAGACTCTGTCTCGTCTCAGTCTCAACCTCATATATAATGAAATATAATATTATTTATTAATATATATCATGTATAATGAATGATACTGAATGTAAACTGAATTACAAGCTAATCATTTTTTTTTCCTTTTTTTTTCTTCATTCTTATATGAAAAAAAAAACTTAATCTGGTCTCGGTCTTGACTCAGACTTGAATGCTAAAAGTCTTGGTCTCGACTGTTTTGCTCTACAAAGGCAAAGTCAACCCAAACCAAGTGAACACCTTCTTCTTCTTCTTCTTCTTTCGGCTTCTCCCTTTATCAGGGGTCACCACAGCGAGTTAAACGTTTCCACCTCACCCTGTCCTCCACGTCCTCTACTCTCACCCCAACTCCCTGCATATCTTCATTTACCACAACCAAATAACTCCTCTTTGGTCTTGCCTCTCCGTCTCTTGCCTGCGACGCTCCATCCTCCAACCATCCTCCTTCACCAAATCTTATCCACTATCCCTCCTCTGCACATGTCCAAACCATCTCAGTCTTCCCTCTCGAATTTTGTCTCCCAATTTTCCAACCTGTGCTGTCCCTCTGATGATCTCATTCCTAATCCTGTCCACCCTAGACACTCCTAAAGAGAACACCATGCCAGCAAAATTCCCCACAGCATAACATGGGCACCAGACACTGGATCAGAATTTGCTTTAATTTGACACCATTTCACAGTTGAACATATTCTATTATGCATCTACATGACATTAACAACGCAGTTTATACCCACTACCACGTCAACAGCAGTAATTCAACTGTTTGAATTACTGCTATTGTTGGCTTGATGCAACAGCTGCAAAGACAACAATTAAAACAAACTCTGACATTACTCATGCTGTTCATATGACTCGATGCATGGGTTAAGTCTGTTTTGATGAGATGTTAACAGGTGTCAGGCTCTGTCAGTAGGAGATAGCACTTAGGCATGGCCAGGTATAAGCAAGAGAGTTCAAGAAAGAGGCATTTTCAAACTGGAGTCTGCACAAATATCACCTGACAGGTTTTTACTAGTCAGTGGTGCCATGCATGATTTTATCGCATTCCGCAGAAGTCCTCATGCATTATGTTTAAAATTCTTAACTCGCAGAAGTGGTAGTGATCTTTCTTGAAAACTACTGAATGTTTCCAAAACGTCTCACAACAAATGCAGGCAAAACAGATCAGTGAATGTTTTGTATTATTTGATAGGAATTGCATGATAGCAGGTTCCTTCTCGTGTCTCCTACATGCATATAAGACCAACTTTGCATAACTGATGAATGATTTTCCATCTGAAATGGCATGTGCTTTGTGTACTTTACCACCATGCAGTGTGAAACTTGTATGTGTATGTATGAGCTATGCCCGTCCTCTCTCAGGACGCCATTCCACCCCCATCAACATCAGCTTAGCTCTTGCCTGTAGCTCTTGCTGTTGTGTTAGTTTTGACTTTCTTTTACCCTATAGAGAACGTTCTGATGAGGGGTTGGTTGACATAACACAATACACACACACATTCCTGAGGAATCGTATCTTCATGGTCTGTCAGTGGTTGTTTGAGATTTAACCTGTAAAAAAGGGCCAGTCAAGGCACAGGGGTTGTATCAGCCTGTCTATCAGTTCATTTTTAAAATGAGATTCAACCTTTTTGTGTACTTGGTGTTGCTGGTCCAATGGTATAATGGTTATACCCACTGTCTAGTTTTTATGCACATTTCATTATTTTTGTTCCAGTCCAATTTGCCTGAACTTGGGTACACTGTTTGTTATGTATTTTATTGGATCTGTTAAAAAGTGAGTTTCAAGGTGTACATGGGATCTCAACATCAGCGTCAGTAATTTTAAAAAGAAAACTCTTTGTGGTCCTGTGTCAGTCATATGGTCATATACTGTGCCTATACACAGTCATAATGCCCACTGTGTAGTCTGTTGGCTTGATTTGTTACATATGACAGTCTGGTTACCCTGTCCTTCAGACTTCTGAATGTACTGCAGATAAAGATCTACAACCTGAAATCTGAAAAAGTTGGGACGGTAGAGAAAATGCAAACAAAAAAATTCCACCAATCTGGGCTTTCGGGCAGAGTGTTCAATCTTGGTCTCATCAGACCAGAAAATCTTGTCTTTAACAGTCTGAGAGTCCTTTAGGTGCTTTTTTTTTTGCAAACTCCATTTTGTCTATTGTTTCTTTTACCGAGGAGAGGCTTCTGTCTGGTCACTCTGCTGTAAAGCCCAGATTGGCTGAATGCTGCAGTGATGACTGACCTTCTGGAAGTTTCTCCAATCTGCACATAGGATATTTGGAGCTCAGCCAGAGTGACCATTGGGTTCTTGGTCACCTCTCTTACCAAGGCCCTTCTCCTTACTTTGGTGAGGCAGGCAGCTCTAGGAAGAGTCCTGGTTGTTCCAAACTTCTTACATTTAAGAATTATGGATGCCACTGTGCTCTTGGGAGCTTTCAGTGCAGCAGAAATTTTGTAGCCTTCTCCAGATTGATGCCTCCACACAATCCTGAGCTCTACAGGCAGCTCTTACCTCCTAATGGCTTGGTTTTTGTTCTGACATACATTGTTAGCTGTCTTTCCAAATCATGTCCAATCAAGTGTATTTACCACAGGTGAACTCCAATCAAGGTGTAGAAACATCTCAGATATGATCAATAGAAATGGGAGGCCCCCAGACCTAAATTTTAAGTGTCAAGGGTCTGAACACATATATGTATTAAATATACTTTTATTTAATTGCAGATGGTATGAATCCAAGATAGTTTATATCTTTTTCTGGTCAATTTCATTTCATTTCAATGTGATTTCAAACAGGTGATGTGAACAGGTGATTGTAATCATGATTTTGCTCAAATGCAGTATCCATGAAAGGCTGAGACTTTGAGGAGCAAATTTACTGTCAGAGTTTCTGTGTTATTTAGTGATATCCAGTTAGTTAGTTATTTATTGATATCCAGATAGTGATCGCAGCAGAGGGTCTGGAGCCCAACCCAGAATTCATTGGTCACTGACTAAGGTACACCCTGGATGGGGCAGCTGTCCATTGCAGCATTCCATAAACTTACTACCCCATCTTCACATTGCAAGACCCACCCAGGATTTGAACCTAGACCTACAGACATTTCCATTTCCAGCAGCTGGCTCTTACCACAAAACTACTGAGAGTGTCAATTTTGCCTAGAACATTATTGCTGCTCCTAATAAAAACCTCCACCTTACACACTGTGAAAAATAATTGATATGCATCAACTTGTAAAACTTATAACTGTGCTGCATTGTTTTTTTTTTAAAGTTTTATGAGATTGAGATTGAAATTGTCCTGACTAACCAGTAGCAGTTCAGTGAACAATACATTGCTTAGTTAGAGTTTCCTATCAAGATTTATTGAATAACTAATGACACTTTATCATCTAAAGGAAATACATCGGTCATTGCAATCAGTGGCAAAAACTGCATATATGAATAGCATGATTAGGTAATTAGGGTAAAAGGTAATTATATAACCACTAGGGGTTGCATAGACTAGTTGACATGGACATCCACTGGTCGCAACGGGATGCTGTGGTTGACTACTCAGAAGAAGAACCAAAGAATACCAAGAATACAGGAAGACAGTAAAGAAAGCAGCTCTTCTTCAAAACACTGTGCTAATCAAACTTTGGTAGTCTGGAAATACTTCAGAAAAGATGAGTCCAATTCTACAGTAATCTGCACTGCAGTGCTTCATTTTTAAAACATCAGGAAGCTAAGGGAACACGGAGCGTGCCACCCGTGACGTGGGCATTGAGTGAAAAGGTCCCAGAATGTATAAACACAGCAGTGCTCATAGTGCAACACATAATATTGTAGCCTTCAAAATAGAATATCTATATAAATGAAAAAGACTTACATTGATTGTCTTAACTATCAGTTGTCTTTTTTTTAACCATTTCCAAACCGGCTCAAATTAAGCACTGCACTGTTGTATTATCTTGCACATTTACTTAAAAGTGTAGTCTAAGGAAGCACTGAAGCTGGAATTTATATTTAGGGACTGTGTAGGTCTGTTATTTCAAAGACGATTTGACGCATTATGTGCCGTTGTCAATCAGCATTTAACTGCGCTAATTAAAAAATAAATAACATAAAAATAGGCAACTCCCAAGTTTCTTTTTGCTTTAGATATGGAAAACACAAGTAGACTAGTTTTTAATGACTAGTCAGCTAGTAAAAACCACTGGAAAAAATATGTTGCAAGACTGTGTGGTGTATAAAATTAAGCACATCTAGCAGTAAATATGCACAAACAATGGCAGTAGATAACTTTTTTTAAATGATTATGTTGTAGTGCAAACTGGTTTAATGATAAGAATTTTCAGTTTTTATGGCTTATGCACTTCACTAGCCATTGAAAGATTGCTTGACCTTCCCAAAAAAGGATTAACCAATGTTTAGTTTTAGTTATAGCTTTTTTCACTGCTCAATATTTGTTCAGTCACGCACAACTAGGGGACATTTAGAGCAGCCAAATCCACCTTCTGCATGTGTCTGTCAGGTGGACAGATGTAGAACAACATACCAAGCTCCTCACAGAAGTTACCGGAGGTGATGAACATACCAAATTATTCACAGACAATTGCTATGACAGGCGCACAAACAGTGCAGAGCAGCACTAACGCAACCTGTGGCAACACCTTTAATTCATTTAACTAATTACTATTCAGAATTGTGCAAAAGTCTTAGGGCACCATTCGATTTGTTGATTTAGCAATGGTATATTATGTATTGTCGATGATTGAACCCAAAAATTCATACTTGGATTTGTTCTTTTCCACTGATCTTCATTCCAATCTTTGTAAGCTTTAGCATATCTTAGGCTTTTCACCCTGTTCCCCTTCCAAAAAAAAGTGGATTCTTGCCTGCTACCCTTCCGAAAAGATTCCTGAATAATGTAAATTGCATGAATCTGTTCCAGACCCCCAGAAAATCCACACTGTATAAGACATTATATGCATTAATGGAGTTGTATTGTACAGATGCTCCCTGATTTATGATGGAGATATGTTCGGGTAAATCCATCATGAGTTAAATGTAACATTACACAGCGGAGATATGGAAAAAGATACTACGATAAGGAACTATAAGTACGTTAATGTTTTAAACCCTTACATTGACCTATAGTTGGCCAAATTCATTTGCACAAAACTTATTTTACAATAAAATGTTGAAAAATCTCATACCATTTAGTGAGTAATGGATTTAAAGTCAAAAGTAATCACAACACTTACTCTATAGGTGAAGTCAGGACGCTAGCATAGCTCCTAATGCTAACTGCAGCCTTTCTTTGTCTTCTAGAGCATTAAATTCCTGTTTCCCTTTTGGTTGGCAGGCAATACAACCCTTTTTAGGACCCATTGGAGACTTATTTGCACTAATACTACAGTACTGTAAATGTCAAAATAATGAAAAACACAATGAACATAGCGGAGATCTTCACTGAGAAATAGCGGAGATTCACTTAACTGAGACCTGGCTATTGTGAAACTGTATCTGTATGGTATAATGACCATATGTAATATACTGTCAATGATTGGACCCAAAAATTTCAAGCTTGGATTTGCCAATCTATAATACTCGTTTCCATTGATCTTCATTCTAATCTTTAACATATCGTAGCCTTTTCACTGGTCCCCTTCTGAAAAATTGGTTTCTTGGCTGCTACGCTTCCAAAAAGACCATTCCTGGTCAAGCTTCTTCACACTGTAGAAGGGTCAACTTGTCATCCTAGTGAAGCTGCCAGATGCTGCTATTGATCAAGTGTAAGGGGAGGTCACACTAAATACTTCCACTGTAGCCTATAGAAGCTGCTTAATAAACAGACTGAGAAATAATTATCTATGGCGATTTACCATTGATAAAACATTGGTATATCTACTCTAATGGTGGCCTAAGTCTTTCGCAGAGTACTGAAAGTCAATTCTATGTAATGGTATTCTAACTGACTGTTCTTCTCTATTGTTGAAACAGCATAGCATTTTACATTTTGGCCTAACTAGATTAAATAAAATGTTAACTTAAGTTTAATGAACATTAATCAGTTCAACAAATTAAGAGTTTTACGTCAATTTAATAAATGATTCTGTGATGGGGGCGCTCCGGTCTCTGTCACATGGAGACCCTGGTACCTGCTCCCTCAGTCCTCTATACCCAGATTTTTGGTCTCTTTGCTACATCTCTGTGCCCTCACCTCTCCAGAGGCAGTATTCAAGCTGGGAAGTTCAGCATCGAGAACCAGTGCTCTACCACTGAGCTAATATATCTGTCCACTGAATATGGTCTCTGATGAGGTGAAGGCTATTAGTGATATTGCCCTGTAACCTAATTACAGTGTAGGAGGTTTTTGGGCTTCCCTACCCATGGATTTCTACAGTCATAACAGAAGCAGTAGCTTCTTACATGTGAATGAACACAATGTATAGTCTGTTTTCTGAACAAGCTATATTCATTCATATGGACAAGAGAGCCTTGATACAGGTCCTGTCTTGTGTTTATCTCATAATCTCTGCTGGCATCCCTAGAAGCTGCTTCTTTTAACAGTGCGTTTCTTGCCTGACACCCCATATACTAACACTTGCATGTCCCTACGATCGAGCTGATTGGCTGACTGTCTTATCTGAAAGGCACCAGAACCTTTCAGATAATCTATGCTGGTTTGCAAACTCATGAGCATCATGGGTTATGAGCGTAATGCCTCAGTGCATCCTAAATGGTGAAGTCTGGCGTGGCTTTCGATTATCAAATAATCATCTCGTCTTCAGGCTGATGCCCGACAGATGACACTGCTTAAGGTTTTAAAACTTTGGAAAGTACTGTAGAAATTCGAATTATTACAGCTATTTTGGCAAGTTTGCTGTTAGGGTACAGACAACCAACTCCAGAAGCATCACTGTGTTAAGTACTATAAAGTAATCATTTATTTAGCCACACACATCATGAGCTCATGACGTAATGCTTTAGTAATGCTTAACATTCATGTTCTACCACATGAATTAATATGTTGCTCCTGCATTAAGGCATGATGTATTATGTGTATGAATTAATGATTACTCACTCATGAAATACTGAATTAGTAATTCTATTTCATGCACCCTTATAATAAAGGGTGTACCTTTATTTATTTTAGATGAATTACATAACTCAGTAATGTGTAAACTATGCCTCAAGAATATGGCTAAGGAACTTAGATTAACCTGAGTGGATATATTATCTGCTTTAGTCTCACAACAAGACTGCAATTAAACAACATTCATGCCTATCTGCATCTATAATCTATCTGCACATCATAAAATTCAAACATACATTTCAGGAAAGAATCATTTGCACTGCTCAAAGACAGAGAGAGCACACAAGCAGTATTTCAGACAGGGGTTTATGTAAATTGTTTGTCACATGTTCCATAGCAGGTCCCACTGTGACTTTTAAATAAATAGAATTGGTGGAAATAAAAAAATGACATGTTGACTAATTAGGTCCGAGGCCACAAGGGAGATTGTGGGACAAACATGAATGATCATGGTTATGAGGAAGATACTGATAATTATCAGTTTTGAAAGAAGTTTAAAGGTGATTGTGGTCAATGATAGTGTGAGACTTAGAGAGAATCTAACAATTTCAGTTACAAAGTCAATTTATTCTAAGAAGAATAAACCAGTTGACCAGGGAGCCAGTCCTTATTAGTATTAAGCAAAAAGGTGGGAAAAGTTATCTGTTTTTGTTCAACCTGGCTACAGTGAAAAATGACAGGGCATGGTGGAGCATGTTGCAGGATACAGCAATCCAAGGGTCACTCACCCTAATAAACATCTTTCCATTACACTCACAAGCGTAATTCTTCCTAGAACATACAGAGGGTCAAACCTGTTCTGGATTTTGTATCTGGGTCTTATTGTCTCAGCTACATTGATTAACATTTGGTCAGCATTTTTGCACCTTTGAATATTATGTACATCTTTACGTTGGTAGGAAACATGGGTACAAAATAAAAAATAATACCAGGACAACATTAATGGCTTCATTTGTTTAGTTTGTAACAAAGGACAAAATTAGAATCACCTGTTTAATTAGCCTAGAAATGGTGGCTGTGTTGCTTAAAAAGGCCAAGTTTATTCCCCTGTTCCTTGTCCACAATAGCACGCAGTCCAGAAATGTTATTATCACTAACCACAAGCATTTTAAAGGCACGAGACTATCTCCTTGGTATGCCCGCTTCAACAGTTAAAAATGTTATCAGGATGTTTGCTACTCATGAAACATTCAAGAATCTTCTAAGATGTGGTGAAAAGAGAAAAATTGATGAGAGAACCCTACAAAATTTGGTTTGAAGTGTGGCAAAGAAACCAAGTACAACATCAAATGAACTTCAGGCTGATCTGAACAAAACAGGGCTCTGTGTGTGTAGGTCAAGGAGGCCCGCACTGCTTAAACAATGGCTCATAAAACAAGAGTGACTGAACTTTGCCAGAACTTACACAGACAAACCGCAATGAAACTAGAGGTCTTTGGCAATGCATACAGGCATTGGGCCTCATTCATGAAACGTGAGCAGAACGAATTTGCTCGTAAATCGTTCGAAAAACACCTTTTTCGTAAATGTCTGGAATAATGAAAATATTCGTAGTCCCAAAATGTTAGTACATAGGACTAAAATCTACACATGGTCCTCAGCACTCTTGAACTGTTCGTCACATACGAAAGACGTCAAAAGTGTCATTAGACATGACTGCACTTGAAATAAAGTACTGACAAAATAACAGCAATTATTAATATTACCAATTCTATAATGCATAAAAAATTAAAGTAAACAAAAGTGCACATAACAAGCACTCTGTTTAGTAATACAGCCTGTTATTCAGAGAAACTTCCAATAAGCTTAAACGCTCAGCTCTCGCCCACACGGGAGAAAGAACACAATAATGTGAGTCACTGCTGGCTTAAATATAATTACAGTGGGGCAAAAAATTTAGTCAGCCACTGATTGTGCAAGTTCTACTACTTAGAAAGATGAGAGAGGTCTGTAATTTTCATCATAGGTACACTTCAGCTATGAGAGACAAAATGAAAAAAAAAATTCAGGAAATCACATTGTAGAATTTTTAAAGAACTTAGTTGTAAATTATGGTGGAAAGTAAGTATTTGGTCACCCACAAATAAGCAAGATTTCTGGCTCTCACAGACCTGTAACTTCTTCTTTAAGAAGCTCTTCTGTCCTCCACTAAATACCCGTACTCTCTCATAGTTGAAGTGTACCTATGATGAAAATTACAGACCTCTCTCATGTTTCTAAGTAGGAGAACATACCATCAGGGGGCTGACAAATACTTTTTTTGCCCCACTGTATGGTATTAACTATACTTTTAATTTAATTGCATACGTATTAATCCAAGATATTTTCTGTCTTTTCTGGTCAATTTCATTTAATTTCAATGTGATTTCAAACGGTGATATGAACATGTGATTGTATCTGATTAATATATGATCAGTACCAGCCCTCTACTAATGAATCTCTTGTTTCGTGGTGTCTGTTCATGAATCTGGCGGGAGTTTTTGTAAAGTCCCATTTAACGTGTAATTTTATTGGCAGTTGTGCTCGTCTTTTTTACTAAGTTTTCCTTAAATGATACTCCGGCTTCTGTTTTCTGAGATGAGAAAAGACAAAATAAACGAAAAAAAAAATAAAGCCTATAAAAACGTCACCCTACCTACAGTGGAAACATGTGTGGAGGATCCATAATCCTTTTGGGCTTCTTTTGCTTCCTCCTCAGACTTAAGACCTAAACATTTCACCAGAACACAC
This sequence comes from Ancistrus triradiatus, assembly GCA_025084515.1. Lineage (NCBI taxonomy): Eukaryota > Metazoa > Chordata > Actinopteri > Siluriformes > Loricariidae > Ancistrus > Ancistrus triradiatus. The sequence goes on from JAJAGP010002780.1 coordinate 38,283, forward strand.
CAAGTTAACTCAGAGAATATAAGAACAGTTAGTGCTAAATGGTTCTTACAGGTTTGAGTCAAACAAAATGGATCCCTACATCAGCCTAAAGACCCAAAACAACAGTGTGCTTGAAATTGGTGCTTTTGAATCCTTAGAATTTCTATATTTCTGCATAAATATGACCTAAAACTCATCAGATTTTTCACCCAGGTCCCAAAATGATAAATAGAACCCAATTATACAATGTGACAAAAATGTAATACTTGTTTCCTTTATTTATAGAGAAAAATGATTCATAATTACAGAATTGAGTGTAAAACATATTGACCATTTGAACCCAAAAATTTCGAACTGGAATTTTGTCACTCCATAAACACTCTTTTCTACTGATCGTTATTCCCACCTTGTGAGGCTTTAGCATATCAATATCCTTTTCACCCTCTGCCTTCTGTAAAATGGTTTTCGTGGCTGTGCTACCCTTCCCAAAGACCATTCCTGATCAAGCTTCTTCAACTTTATTCGGGTCAGCCTTTGGCATCCGTTGAAGCTGGTGCCACTGGCCGCCTATAGGAAGCATTTTTTTTCGATATATTTGCAGTTCTTAAACGGCAACCATTCCTGTATTTTTCTTATTGTAATTCTAACAAAGACTGAGGAAAATTATATGTAGTCATTTTTACCATTCCTGACACAATTATTATCTAATCTATGGTGGCCTAAGACTTGTGCAGCAGTGCTTTCTTGAAAGTTGTGAATCCTTTAGAATTTTCTATATGTCGCATAAACATCAGCATATTTTCAACACAAGTCCTAAAAGTATATAAAGAGAACCCAGTTAAAACAAATGAGATGAAAAACATTATACATTTGTCCCCATTTCTCTATTGAGGAGAATTAGTCCCCTTTACCACATTCTTGCGTTTCAAAAGTTGAATCTCTAGAACTAGAAGTTAATTTTGAAAGGTGAAAATTAGAGTCGGTGATCTTGCAAGTGCAATAGGTATTGACACTCTCCTATTTAGTTTTCCATTGTGTCCACCTCGCTTCTCTCACTCAGCCTTTCTCTCATCACCCCTGGCAGTTCTGGTCTAAGTATCCCCCGGCTCCCTTATTTTTGGACCGTTTTTCTCCTTTGCCCTACCCGCCTGTCTTAGTTGGAGTATGAAGTTGTGGTGCTTGTGGGCTGTAAGGACTCCGGGCTCCTTCCATTGTCCAGCCGATTTTTGTCTTTCATCAGCTGAAAAGGTACAAAACCAATCTCTAAAGAGTTTGGACTCCAATCCATCCCCGTCAGAAGATTTGTACAAATGGAGGAATTCAAGACCATCGTTACCCTCCCCAGGAGTGGTCGACCACAAAATCACTCAAGAGCAGGTTTGTAATAGTTGGCGAGGTCACAGAGGACTCCCAGGGTACCTTCTAAGCAACTGAAGCCTCTCTCACATGGCTATGTTAGTGTTTCATGAGTCCACCATCAGAAAACACTGAAAACAAAGGTGTGCATAGCAGGGTTCAGGAGAAAGACACTGCTCTGTAAAGAGAACATTCTGCTCAGAAGGCTAAATTGGAAGAATGTTTGGGGATGGATTGACGCAAATACAACTTTTTGGTTACAAAAAAGAAAAGCGTTATGTTTGGAGAAATGAAAACACTGCATTCCAGCATAAGAACTTATCCCATCTGTGAAACATTGTGGTGGTAAGTTCATTGAAACTAAATTGGGTTTGTTTTTTTGCTGTATCTAGGACAGAAAACTGGCTTGTCATCATTGAGGAACAAGGAATTCTGAATATACAGAGATTCTAAAGGAAAATGGTCAGGGCATCGTCCCATGACTGAATCTCAAGAGAAATGGTGGGTCATGCAGCAAGACAACGACCCTAAGCAACAGCACGTCGTTCTACCAAGAATGGTTAAAGAAGAAACATATGAAATGTTTTGGAATGGCCCAAGTCAAAGTCCTGACCTTAATCCATTCGAAATGTTGTGGAAGGACCTGATCGAGCAAGTTATGGTGCGGAAACCCACAACATCCCAGAGCTGAAGCTTCTGTAATGAGGGAAATGGGCTAATATTTTCCTCCCAAGCCGGTGTGCCAGGACTGAGCAACAGTTCAGGAAACGTTTAGTAGCATTTATTGCTGCACAGGGGAGGTCACACAGATACTGAAAGCAAAGGTTCACATACTTTTTCCACTCACCAATATGTAATATTGGATCATTTTTTCCGCGAATAAGATAAGACCAATAAATAATATTTTGTCTCATTTCTTTACTGGGTTCTTTTTAACTACTTTTAGGACTTGTGTGAAATTCTATAATGTTTTAGGTCATATTTACACATAAATATGGAAAGTTCTAAAGGGTTCAAAACTTTCAAGCACCACTGTACACCAAAGTACACAAATGGGTTAAGAAAGAAATAATTCCTGGTTTTTAAACTGGCCACAATGAGTCCTATCACACGCCAATTGAAAATCTTTTGGAGAGAGATGCTATTGGAAAGGAATCCTTCAAACATTCAGGGCTTGAGATAATTGCAATGGAATAAACTACCAGCGACAGGTGCAATCTTCGTACAGCTGCAACGTCATGCTAGAAAACTGTTGGTAGCTGTCATTGTGCCAAAGGTTTTCAGCCATTATTAGGAAAAACTACCTTTAATCCTGTTCTTGTCATATACTATGTTTTTTTTCTTATTTCTTTTTGAAATGATTGCATTTATGTCGACAGGCCAACTTTTCTGTTGAATGTCATTGCCATGCTAGTAAAATATTAGTAATGATACAAGTGCCCAAAATACACATTTACATTAAATGTTCGCTAAGAATGCCTAGGGTCCTGTATCAACTGATGTGCTGGACAAACAGTTTGCACGCAGGAGTCTCCTCTTGCCCCCCAGTGTAGCCTCACCCTATAAAAATGTATTTTTCTCAATGTCCAGAAATCATAAGAGCAGATTTCGCATGCCCTGAACAAGTTTTGGCCAGTCCAATCCTGTAGGCCCACAGGATTCACGAATGCAGGCCAGAGGATCATCCTACGCCTGGCCCCCACCTCTCAGCCACTGCCATGAATTCAAACCCAGGTCCCTATGATGGTAGACCATTGCGTCTTAAACTGGAGCCCATATTATTATTATTGTTCATTCATTCATTTTCTTATTCACTTAATCCAGAACAGGGTCGTGAGAGAGCCGGTGCCTAGCCGGCAGCATAGGGCCCTAGACAGGGTGCCAATCCATCGTATACACACTCGCATACACACTCGGACACTAGGGGCACTTTTGAAACACTAATTAACCTAACACACATAATTGGAATGTACGCAGAGTAAACCCACACAGACACGGGGAGGACATACACACAGGCAGAGCTGGGGGGTCGGGATCGAACCGGGGATCTCGGAGCTGTGAGGCGACAATGCAAACCACTGCACCACTGTGCATTATTATTATTATTATTATGTTTATATATTTAATTTATATAATTAATTATTAATTATATAATTATATAATTATATAATTCCTTTCCCAAGATCAAGGTCACTTGAACGACTTGTGTGCTTAGGGTCGTTGTCTTGCTGCATGACCCACCTTCTCTTGAGATTCAGTTCATGGACAGATCTCCTGACATTTTCCTTTAGAATTGTTTGATATAATTCAGAATTCATTGTTTCATCAATGATGGGAAGCCGTCCTGGCCCAGATGCTGCAAAACAGACCCGAACCATGATACTACCATCACCTTGTTTCACAGATGGGATAAGGTTCTTATGCTGGAATGCAGTGTTTTCCTTTCTCCAAACATAATGCTGTTTTTTTAAACCAAAAAGTTCTATTTTGGTCTCATCCACCCACAAAAACATTCCCTTCCAATAGCCTTCTGGCTTGTCCCGTGATCTTTAGCAAACTGCAGACGAGCAGCAATGTTCTTTTGGAGAGCAGTGGCTTTCTTCTTGCAACCCTGCCATGCACACCATTGTTGTTCATGGTTCTTCTGATGGACTCAATAACATTAACATTAGCTAATGTGAATAGAGGCCTTCATTTGCTTATAAGTTCACTGGGGTCCTTTGTGACATCGCCAACTATCTACACACCTTTCTCATGGAGTGACTTTGTTTGGTCGATCCACCAATGTCTTGAATTTTCCTCCATTTGTACACAATCTTGTCGGACTGGGGATTGAGGGAGTGCCCAAACTTTTTTTAGGATGGGTTTTGTAACCTTTTCCAGCCTGATGAAACATCAACACCTCATTTCTGAGGTCCTCAGAAATATCCTTGTTTTGATCACTTCCACAAACATGTGTTTTGAAGGAGCAACCTTGATAGAATCCCTGTTCTTTCAATAAAACAGGGTGCCCACTCACACCTGTTGTCATCCCAGTTGATTGAAAACAACTTACTCTACTTTCCACCTTCAATTGAACTGCTAATTCTAGAGTTTCAACATACAAGCAAGAACAATATGAAGCGGAATCAAACTGTGTACAACGAGAGGGATGCGAACGTGAATTCATGAATGGTGTTTGGCTGAAACGAGTCTATAGCTTGACTCGTTTCAGTTCCTCGTACGGAGGCAAATGAACAGAACCGCACAGAATATTCTATTCAAAATACGCAGAGAACCGAATTCAACGATTCGAGGTGGTCAAGAACTGAATTAACACTGTAACTTATTTAAAATGAAAGACTTCCTGCACTATAAGAAAATATTTGAATTCCATGTTGAAATTGAATACGTCATTTATTCCAACAACACATACAGACTGCATTTAAAAGCAAGGTGTTTGGTACGAGTCGGTTACTATAGCTAAAGTGAGGCATTCCTGACAGAGTTCCTTGTTCAACTGATTCACTCTGTGGACAGATGACAGTAAATGGTCAGAACAGACACCTCGAGCTTTTTAGTTTCACATTTTACCGTTCCTCTGCACATTTTGTTTTGCAATTTTTCATTCAAAAACAGTAGTCATAATCACACACATGTGATCTCTTAGGTGCCAATACCAGAAATTCTGCAAAACCGTAATAGTCAGGTTCCAAAGGTAAGGAGGAGTCATGTGATAGATGGGGGTATAGATAGAGAGAGCTGATAGAAGGATGTGTTGAAACCTGCTATTACTCTTTTCAGTCTTGAATATGCCTACAGTACAAAATGTGAAAGTTATTCATTCATTTCAAAATTCTAGCAACATTTTTCCATACCATCCACCTGGTATTGTAGTTACTTGCAAAATCAGTTACGTAACTTAAACTAGATGTGTTTCTATGTCTCTGTTCTTAAGGAATTTCAGTAACAAACGCAGACATTTGCAGTTTCTACTCTCTGTTTAGCAAACACCATGCCGTGATGATGCTCCCTATTTTGTAAGCATAGGCACACAGGTGTGTGGGTGCATTTTGATTTTCAGTCTAGAATCGATTTGAAACCAAGCTCTAGCCATGACCTACTCCATTAGAATAAGGTCTAGTATGGAATTTCATTCAAATGCAAAATTATTTAATACAACTTTTTAATAAACTATAATAACACTTGAAGTTGAAGTTACACTAGTTCATCTTTGCGTACAATCAACATATCACTGCATATTTGCGTGTCAGTTACACTACAAGTGCCACATTCTTTTAGAGTACTATCTGACAGCTCTTTCTGAAATATCATGCAAGTTCAGCATGCCAAAAGTGAACAGCACAGATTATAACCACTACTATCACTGTCAAAATGACGTAAAAATGACAATGATAATGCTATCTACAGATAGAGATCTTTTCAGAACCTTCAAGATCTTGCTTTACTACCTAATTACTCCAGAACTATCTGAAATTAAATAAAAAAAATAGATGTTAAGTACTAGACTATTAATTGCACCTTAACATGGTTCAGCCAACATTAGCCACTTGGAATTCATATATACACTCACTGATCACTTTATTAGGTACACGTCCTTGTTTCTACACTCATTGTCCATTAGATCAGTTACACTTACCATATAGATGTGACAAACTGTAGTCCATCTGTAGTCCAAATGCAGCAAAACAGGCCCAAACCATGATCCTACCACCACCATGTTTCACAGATGGGATAAGGTTCTTATGCTGGAATACAGTGTTTTCCTTTCTCCAAACATAACGCTTTTCTTTTAAACCAAAAAGTTCTATTTTCGTCTCATCCGTCTACAAAATATTCGTCCAATAGCCATCTGGCTTGTCCACGTGATCTTTAGCAAACTACAGACGGGCAGCAATGTTCTTTTTGGACAGCAGTGGCTTTCTCTTTGCAACCCTGCCATGCACACCATTGTTGTTCAGTGTTCTTCTGATGGTAGACTCATGAGCATTAACATTAGCCAATGTGAGAGAGACCTTCAATTGCTTAGAAGGTATTTTTGCCTCATTTGTCTCATTTGTTTAACTGGGTTCTCTTTCTCTTTCTAAGTTACCCTGGGGTCCTTTGTGACCTCGCCAACTATTACACGACTTGCTCTTGGAGTGATCTTTGTTGGTTGACCACCCCCGATGAGGATAACAGTGGTCTTGAATGTCCTCCATTTGTACACAATCTGTCTGACTGTAGATTGGTGGAGTCCAAACTCTGTAGAGATGGTTTTGTAATCTTTTCCAGCTTGAAGAGCATCAACAACTCTCCTTTGTTCATGATCATCTTCCACAAACTTGTGTTGTGAAGAGCAGACTTTGATAGATCCTTGTTCTTTAAATAAAACAGGGTGCCCACTCACACCTGATTGTCATCCCATTGATTGAAAGTACCTGACTCTAATTTCAACTTCAAATTAACTGCTAATCCTAGAGGTTCACATAGTTTTGCCACTCACCAATATGTAATATTGGACAATTCTCCTCAATAAATAAATGACCAAGTATAATATTTTGTCTCATTTGTTTAACAGGGTTCTCTTTATCTACTTTTAGGACTTGTGTCAAAATCTGATGATTTGTATGCAGAAATATAGAAAATTTTTCAAACAAACTTTCAAGCACCACTGTACAGCACTCTGCAAAAGTCCTAGGCCACTAGATTACATATATAATTGTTTCAGGAATGGTAAAATGACTACATATAATTTCTCCGTCCCTTTATTGGAATACAATCAGAAAATACAGGAAATGTGTGCTGTATTAAGAACTGGAAATATATCAGAAGAAAACGCTCCTATAGGCTCCAGTGGCAACTGTTTAGTGTCAAGCTGACTCGAATACAGTTTGAAGAAGCTTGATCAGGAATGGTCTTTTGGAAAGGGTAGCAGCCATGAAACCACTTTTACAGAAGAGCAGCAGGGTGAAAACAATATGATATGCTAAAGCTCACAAGGATGGGAATGAAGATCTGTAGAAAAGAGTGTTATGGAGTGACAAATCCAAGTTAGAAATTTTTGGGTTCAATGGTCAATATGTTTTATATGGTCATTATACCATTGCTGAAACAACAAATCTAATGGTGGCCCAAACCCCCCACATAGTACGGTATAATAAATAAAATAATAAATATTATGAAATAGAGACAGAGATAGTGAATGCCTGTATGCGACACCCAACCCAGCCTAATGACACCACCAGGACTCAAACCTAGACCGCTGCACCAGCTGAGCACTGGAGATCTTAATCTGAATCCCAGATCCAAGCTTATAACAGGTTGTACTGTTTAATCTGTTTAATTATTTCTTATATAATTATTTTTCCATTCGCTTATTTGGAAAACACAACCCTAAATGTCAAAAAACCAGTTTACCACGTCTCTACATAAATGCAAATCTGCCCTACAGGTCTAAACAAGTGCCGACATGTTTACTTTACTTACATATGGGTATACTGAAACAAAAAAAACTTTGAGTGATACCCAGGAAAAAAATGTCCTGTGAATTTTCATAATAAAACTGCGAATTGTTTGACCATGAAGTTCAGAGTTCTACTATGAATTTTGATGGTAATTTGGCCACTTCATGGTTCTACTGTCAAATTTCACAGTACATTTCTTTTTGGGAAACATATTCTGAAAACATATTTTATTTATCATGCAAAAAAAACCTTTAAGAAACATATGAATGCAGAGTCAAAGTCCAAAACCGGTGTATCCCATGCAGGTGGAAGTGGGGTGGGGCGTTAAACGTGTGCACGCACCAATCAACAGGAGCTGGATGACATGAGGGCGTCAACCAAGCGTAAGATGTAAAGGCACTTGTTGTAAAAGGTGCTCCATCGGTGTGAAGGCCTGACACTGCTTCCCCTGCTGCCTGAGAGAGAGAGAGTGAGAGTTCACCAAGTTCCACCATGACTAATTACTCGACCAACCTGCGGCTTAAACTGCCGATAACGTGCATCGTGCTGGAGGTCATCCTCATTATCCTGTTCGGCGTGCTTGTGGAGTATGACCACCACACTGACGCCTCGAAGTGGCCCAACGCGACCGAAGGAGACTACGAGAATGAATTCTACTACCGATATCCCAGTAAGTACGTGGGAGAGAGTATATAGTGTAGTGCAAAGGCCGTTTTGATTACAAGCGCATTTAATATGCAGTGGCATGCTTTAAAATCAGCGTGAGCATGCAGTGAGAGCTACATCGATGTTTTTAAATCCATGTCATACAAAGTGAAACAATTGTCCGCTTGTGCATTAATTAATCCTGGGCTGAACGTGGCGCGATGGGTCCTGGGTTTGATCCCAGTGTGCAGCAGTCTGGGTCATTTCTGTGTAGGGTCTGCATGTCCTGTCCGTGTGGGTTTACTCTCACAGTCCAAGGACATGCATTAGGTTAATTGATTGGCCTGACATGAGTGTATAGGATTCGTCTTGATGTAACCCTGTGTATAGATTTGACCTTGTGTGTCACTGAAATTCCCACTGATGCTTATCCCAACGTTAATTAAACCAAATAAACAAACTAACAAGACATTAACTTATCAAGTATAATTTGTCTCGATTGGCACTTTTCCTCAGGAAACTTCACTTGATCCATAAACTCAAGCCCAGAGATTCAATGCACTGCACTTTTTTTGTATTTTCCCTGCTCACAAACCTGGGTCATGAAGGTCTTGATTATAATCCATGTTGTTAATGATTTGGCAGGGGGACAGGCCCCCCCCCCCTATATCTATGCATTTTAGGCTGCCAGATAGATATATGGGGGAAAAGTGTAAGTTTGAGCACCTCATGCCCTCAAACTGTTCAATAATACAATTCGATAACTCTTGAATAAAAGGTGGCTCAATGGTACATCCCTGAATCTGTATAATTTAGAATATACAGCATTGTGGTGCAACTAGTTGTGATGCAGTGTAGCTCAGCAGATCCACACTTCCATGCCCACCCTGGACTCTACCTGTGTGAAGTTTGCATCATCTCCCAGTGTCTGTTTTCTCTGGGTAGTCTGGTTTCCCGGACTGTGGTAGCCTAGCGGGTAAGGTACTGGACTATGGACCACAAGGTCCAGGGTTCAAATCCCACCTCTGCCAAGCTGCCGCTGTTGGGTCCTTGAGCAAGACCCTTAACACACAATTTCTTGGATTGTAAGACTGTACCAATTGTAAGTCGCTCTGGATAAGGGCGTCTGCTAAATGCTGTAAATGTAAATGTTTCCTCCCACATTTCAAAGACATGCCCCGGTGTGAGCGTATGTCCAGTACAGTAGTGAAAATGCTCCGGTCACGCATATAGCTATTGATGACTTGATGTTAAATAAATAAATAATGGCAATTTTTGTTGCCCTGAGTAGAAACCAAGACTATATACTATGTGGCAAATAAATGACAATTATTTCTAAGCAACATCGAGAGTCGCTGGACTGAAAGAGTTGAACGACTCTGCAGAACAGGATGTTGTACTTATGGAGACATTCAGTGCTGAGCAACCAAGAGGAACAGAAGTAATTTATCCTTCAGGGTGGTGCAAGCATGTATCGCGGATGCCACACACATGCAGAGATCCCAGCCTCAAGTCCTAGTCCGGCCACTGCCTGTGTGGAGTTTGCATGTCCTCCATGTGGGTTTTCTCTGGGTACTCCGGTTTCCTCCCACATGAGAAAGCCATGTCTTAGGTTAATTGGTTGCCGCAGTGTGAGTGTGTTTGACTAGTATCTTTATAATCTTGCTCCTTTCATGATATGAACAGCCGTTGATGCTGACGTTAAATAGATAAATAAATAAATAATTTATGGTGTGGTAAAACATTGTCAGGACTTTCGAAATGCCAATAAAGCTACTGTAGTAAAACAAATGAAACTATATTAGTATTGCCTCATATTCATGGCTGGTGGAACTTACAAAACCTTCGCCTTGCACAAATTTCGGATATTGAAAACCCTTCACCTTGCACAAACTGACACATCTGTGGTGATTGAGCCACCAGTAAAATGTATTGTTCTGCAATACAATTGCTGTATTTTACAGTAAAATGGAAAGGAATTTGGGGTCAAAATGTGTAAACATTGTAGAGATTAATGACAGAATATTTCACATTAAAAGTTTCTTTCTGTCAAACCAGCTTGCCCGGTTTATGGCTAAGTTTAAGAAAACAGACGTGCTGTAGTTTTATAAGCAAGATTCCTGAAGAAAAGAAAGGACTTTTTATTGTTAAGTCTGTTTTGTAAAGCTTTATGGTTCCTGGTATTTTTTTTACTTCATAATTATAGAACAGAATACAATGTGTTGTAATGGACAGTAGAACGTTGTGGAGCAGGCTAATATTGTTGCTAATATCACTTGGGATGAAACCAACTGAGAATAATACATGCCAAGAAGATCATATCAGTGCAAAGATGACCAATGTGTGTGCAGAACGTTTAACTGAAAACTATATACAAAAAAAACAAAAAACTTCCCAAATGCAACAACTTACCTATCACGGGCGTGTCCAGAGCACAGGGCTGGGTAGGTCATGAACAGCCAAATCCAATACTGTGTAATAAGTAAGTAATCCTGTATTAAATTTAATATTCTGTAATAATCAAGTGACAAAACAACAAGCAATAACATTTACATTTTAATACTATAGTAAAAGGTTGTATTACAATATTGTATTTAAAAAACAAAACTGTTACAAACGATTAAAGAAACACAATTTGCGGTCTAATATTAATGTCAAGTCAGCTTTATTTCTATAGTGCTTTTTACAATGGAGCATTGTCTCAAAGCAGCTTTAAATTTTTAGATTATCTTCTAATTTCTAGGGCCTATCCCAAATTGAGTAAGCCTAGGGCGACTGTGGCAAGGAAACTCCCTAAATATTAGAAGGAAGAAACCTTGGGAGGACCAAAACTCAAAAAGGGACCCATCCTCCTTGGGCGGCTTAGATGTTATATGTAAGATTGAACCAACTTATCTAATTAAAATTAAATATTATGAAGAGTATAATAAAATAGAGAATATAAAAGCTATAGCGTATAAGCCAATAGTGAAAAGAAATATTGTATATAATAACGTAAACATATGCATCATCATATATGTATATAGCGTAACATTTAATGTTTAGTTGTGGTTGAATGTGTCTATAAAATGTTGCCACAATGCTGAAAGCACACTTCTCTGGAACCATGGTTCCAGAGAATAATTGTTCCCAAGCTTTTAACTAAAATTCAAATACTCACTGAAAGAAAAATCTATATATCATTACTTAAAACTATATAGTTGATTTTAGCTAAATGTTTAGCTTTCTTGAAAAGAGAAAAGGAACCAAAATGAAAAGGGGGAACCCAAGAGAAAAGGGAAAAAGCTATCATTTCTGTTTATTTTTGCCAATAAAGATTTGCAATGAATCACTTTTATTATTTTGGTCTGTGTGTATGCGGGCTGAGGGGCAGATTTTCTTAAATACTTCTAGGGGGGCTCCAAGGAAAAAAGGTTGTGAATCACTGCTCTAGAAAGTCATTGTTAGTAGAGTGAATATTTCCCCAGACTAGAACACAGGGATCTGTAAGCATACTCCCTACAGACGTCTTCTAGCCACGGAAGCTACTAGAACCATTTTCAGTGGCAGTCTGGAAAATGGTAGCGATGATTTGCGATGAAACCCTTTTATACCTTACATGCTTCATCACTTTTCAGGCATTTGTGTGCCCTAGCTCTTTAAGGCTGAGCTGTTGCTGCTCCTAGACCTTCCCAATAACAGCACTTAACAGTTGACAGTTCAAACAAAACAGAAACTGACTTGTTAGAAATCTGGCATCTAGAATTGCTGGACCTTTCAGTACAACCTGTTCAAACCGTATGACTGTATGCTTGATTGGCTACACCAGTTATTGGCGGATGTGGTCGATACTATCAAACACTTTAATTATAAGTGCTATACGTTATGTTCATGGTCTTAGAGGTATCACAGTTGAGGAACACTGGGCCCCAAAGGGGGTGGAGGTACATTAGGTGTCCTGCACTAAATTGTTTCATTTGCACACTTTGACATTGGATAGGGGACCACAGAAACTGCACTTGTACAGGGCCCAACGGTTTACGAACTGCTCGTGTGTGTGTGTGTGTGTGTGTGTTAGAAATTTCACCTGGGCTAGTTTTGACCTGTTACTTCACACATGAAGGACACTGATCCCTGTGTAAATATACCTGCATGACTCAATAACTGAAGGAAAGCGGGAGGTTAAACAATGAAAGAGGAGCCCTTTATAGACGTTTCAAGATGAGATGACTCGTTTGACTCTGGCTGCATTCCAGCTTGTTAATTTTTATTTCTCCGCATGCTTCAGCTTTGGTGGGAATCTGTAATCCAACTGTGATCAAACTGTGAATGCGTTAAGGTCTACACCTAAGGGCAGAACGTTTCCCACATACAATCTCACATGTATTCAAAATACTTTGTCTATTTGAAATTGTTTATTGTGTAATTATCGTCTGTTTCTGTGATGCAATTCAGGTTTGTTAACAAAAATATACTGTAAGCCACTGTAATGTGCAACATCTACTGAATGCCGAACTCATTCGGTGCGTGAAATCTGAAGCATATTAAGTAGTAATGCATATGGGTTTGTACAGTAACTCAATGGCAGAGCAGGAAAGGGTGAGGATTTAGTTTACATGACACAGTTTGCTCTCTGCCATCTTTGCAGCTGCCAGGGTCAGTTGGTAGTTGCTTAGCAACAGCACAAAGCATGATTGTGTCAGTATTGAGGGAAAGGTGACTGTAATGAGGGGCACCATAAGGGGCACCTTCATGTGCCAATTTCCGCGTACTTGACAGTGACAGAGTGCCCTTACATATCCTTGTGGAGAGTCAGGGTGAGTGCTCCAGATGAGATCTGGTAAAGTGAAGTTCAAAGATGTCCTTTTAAATGGTTTTAAGTGCTGGTAATTGTATATAAAACAAGAAATGGCCACAGCATAGTATGAAAAGTCTTCAAAAATCATTAATCATGACCTGAATTATTAATGCGTGTATGGTTTTTAGGCTTCCAGGACGTACACGTGATGATCTTCATCGGCTTCGGGTTCCTTATGACGTTCCTGCAGCGTTACGGCTTTAGCAGCGTTGGATTCAACTTCCTCATCGCAGCCTTCTCTCTGCAGTGGGCAACACTCATGCAGGGTTTCTTTCATGGCATGCACCATGGAAAGATCCATGTTGGAGTGGAGAGGTGTGTGGCATCTCTATTTTTGCTTGAATGGACTTTCTTGTGCTTCTGCATCTTCTGTGTATATGCGGTACGACAAGTGATTGGTAATTCTGTCCTGCAGCATGATCAATGCAGACTTCTGTACTGGCTCGGTGCTCATCTCATTTGGAGCTGTGTTGGGGAAGACAAGCCCAGTCCAGATGCTTATAATGGCCTTATTTGAGGTTTCGCTGTTCGCAGTGAATGAATTCATCCTCCTCAGTGTTCTTAAAGTGAGTTAATTCAATGCTCTAATAGCTTGGAAATCTCAAGTATGACGGTCTGATCAGTCACTGTACACTGTGTGCGCGAAGTAAAATGAGACCTGTTCAACCTCAAGACATTTGTCTTATGATATTAACTAGTAAATGGCTCTATACTGTGATCTGTACTGTTTTGAATGTAGTGATAGACTAATCAACTTGGAGCTGATTAAGGCCATTTTGAAAGATTCACCAATGGCTGATATCTGCACTTATGAGGCCAATATTTAAAAATAGTAGGGAAAATGTACAGAAGCTTAGTTTCCTGCATTAGAACTTACAGCTCATAAAGTGGGACTACCTGGTGCCTAAAAACAAAGAGATGCTGAGCTGCTATCAAGTACACTACTCTAACATTGTTTAGGTTTTTTTTTCCAAGTATTTAATTTCAGTAATTTGGTGTCTCAGTTATTGTTAGTAGTTTAATCAGTTGCAAAAATTAAAAATATGGGCCATTAAAAAAATTGGTCAACCACTAGTTTGTATCTTTTGGTTCTTGCAGATTTGTGCAATATATGTCATAAAAACAACAAAATGTTGGTGTTAACAAAAATGCCCAAATTGAATATCATTGGACTGTAGGTAGTTTTCAGTGAGTTAATAACATAAAACCTATTTAAACCTATAGCTGAAAGGCTTTAGCAGGATGGGTGTTTTATAATATTAAGACAACTAGATTTATATAAAATCCCAACAGTTAACATGTAAAACATTTTAGATACAAATCGTCTATGATTTTTGATCACAGTCGGGGCAATTAACAACAACTAAGTTTTAGAAATAACTGGACTTTACTGTGTATATTTTATGTCTGTAATGAAATCTACAGTCAAAGGATGCTGGAGGATCCATGACCATCCATACATTTGGAGCGTACTTTGGGCTGATGGTGACACGTGTGCTGTACAGGCCTAATTTGGAAAAGAGCAAGCAGAGGAATTGCTCTGTCTACCATTCTGACCTCTTCGCTATGATTGGTTAGTATGAGTTGTTTTGTCTGGAAGCATCAACACATGGGTATATCTGATAGAATTATCATCTCAAGCAGTAAGTTATTAAGTAAGTTACTTACTATCAAATGTAAACCAAATGTTTAGATAGTTATATATAGTTCTAGGAACACAGTGTAGCTGTGGCACATTTTTGGCAAGCATTGAATAGAGCAAGGAGGCAGATCTATTGTTATATATACAGTTTCCTAGAATTTCCTAGATTACATATACAGTGCTGTGCAAAAGTCTTAGGCCACCATTAGATAAGATTTGCCATTGTTTTAGAAATGGTATAATGACTATATATTATTATTTCTCTCTCTTATATTATTAGAAAATCAGCTTCTACAGGCTACAGTGGCAAGAATTTGCCCTGTGCCCTGTGACCTCCCCGTACACTTGAGCAATTGCAGCATCTGGCAGCTCTGTCGGGATGCCAAGCTGACCCTTTTTGGAAGGGTAGCAGCCAATAAAACCCTTTTTCAGAACAGCAACAGGGTGACAAGCCTAAGACATTCTAAAAATCACACACATTGGATTGAAGATCAGTGGTAAAGCGTATTATGGAGTGACGAAGCCAAGTTTGAAATGTTTGTGTCCAGTTGTTGACAATATGTTATATACACTGGGGCAAAAAAGTATTTAGTCAGCCACTGATGAAAAAGATGACAGAAGTCTGTAATTTTCATCATGGGTACACTTCAACTATGAGAGATAAAATGAGAAAAAAACATCCAGAAAATCACATTGTAGCAATTTTAAAGAATTTAATCGTAAATCATGGTGGAAAATAAATATTTGGTCACCCACAAACAAGCAAGATTTCTGGCTCTCACAGACCTGTAACTTCTTCTTTAAGATGCACTCGTTACCTGTATTAATGGCACCTGTTTGACCTCATCATTTGACCCTTCTCTCATCTTTCTAAGTAGGAGAACTTGCACAATCAGTGGCTGACTAAATACTTTTTTGCCCCACTGTATGGTCATGATACCATTGCTAAAACAACAAATTTAATGGTGGCCGAAGACTTTAGTTTAATATTATTACTTACACAAACTAGAGAGAGCGGAAGAGTCATTTCCCCTGCATCTCAAAGCTTTCTGATTACCTTTCTTCAGGTACTATCTACCTGTGGATGTTTTGGCCCAGCTTCAACTCGGCCGTTACTGCTCATGGAGATGGCCAACATCGTACAGCAATGAACACATATTACTCCCTAGCGTCTTGCACTCTTGCCACATATGCCTTCTCTGCCCTCGTCAACCATGAAGGCAAACTTGACATGGTGAGCAACCTCAGGTGGCTAAATGGGGGCAAAACATGTCATAGATTTGACAGGTTACGTAGACTGTCCAGTTAGATGGTTTGATTGGTTATCTGTGAGTTTTTCAATAGCTGTGCACAATACATTCACATGCAGCAAGTACATGCCCTTTTCCTTACAAAAAAATGCATGTATTCCTCTTATTTATAGCATGCATACTGTTAAATTAGACTTCTTAACTACTTCTCCCACTTAACTACTTCTCCCAGTCAAGCACGAGTCTGGAGCCTACCTGGTAGTCACTGAGCAAATTCAGAAGTACACCATGGATGTGGCATGACATATGGCATGTCAGGGCTCGCTGTTGCAGTGCTGATGCTCCCCACCCTGGTTCAGACAGCCAATTGTGTGTTTGTGTAACGCCTGATCAGACTAGCCACCATCTTAACTAAATCTATGTTGAAAGAAAAAGGTCTTTGTCTGTTGGTGAACTTTTTGTCACCTGATCTTAGGAACTGTCAGATGCAATCTACAGAATCTGTGTGCTGTCGTCAGACTGGGGCCCAGACTTGGTGATTGCTATCTAAAGAGGAAGGCTTTGTAGGTTCTGTGATTTAAAAAGTAACCAGAAAGCTCATTGGAGTCAAAACATTTTTGAGACCTGAGACTTGATTGGAGGGGGTGAATAGTGTTTGAGAAGACTATACACAGTACTAATCTTACTGATCTTTTAGGTGCACATTCAGAATGCAGCGTTGGCGGGTGGTGTTGCGGTTGGAACTGCTGGCGAGATGATGTTGACTCCATTTGGCTCCATGGTAGTGGGATTCTTGGCTGGAATGATCTCAGTGTTGGGGTACAAATACCTCTCTGTGAGTAAAGCAATCACGATTCATGCTTTTGTATTTTAAGCATCAGGTATTAAGCAGGGTATAGAGATGCCAGAGTTGTGCTTAATCCACAGTAAATCAATAAGCTACAAATTGATGGAATTTAGTATGTCACAGTAGGCTTGAAGCTTTGGACCCATGCACAAGAACCACACTGGTTTTGACAACTGCGAAGTTGTGGAGGGGAAAGCCAGTTGTGTTGGGGAGGTCCCAAAGAAGAAGGACCTTCCCTAATTTACATTACATTTACAGCATTTAGCAGACGCCCTTATCCAGAGCGACTTACAATTGGTACAGTCTTACAATCCAAGCAATTGTAGGTTAAGGGTCTTGCTCAAGGACCCAACAGTGGCAGCTTGGCAGAGGTGGGATTTGAACCCTGGACCTTCTGGTTCATAGTCCAGTACCTTACCCGCTAGGCTACCCCAGTACCTCAGTTCTTGGCCACCTCAGACCTCGTTGAATTCGGTTCTTGACGCATTTTGACTAGAAAAATTTGTTCTCATCAGTTCCTCAGTACTCGGCACACTTGCTTAAGCTTGTATGAGTCAAGCCGTGTGACTCCTTTCAGCTGAAACTCGAATTCACAATTCTTGATTCACGATTCAGTACACAGTATTTCAGGTTCAGAAAATGTCTGTGTTTTTCGTGGTTTTCTTTTTGTACATTTACAGTACTGTCTTCTTGGTGCAAAATAAGTATCCATAGGTCCTATAAAGGTTAGTTTATAAGAGCCACTCAAAAGCAAAACAGGAAATGAATGCTCCAGAACACAGGCTGCCATTAGCTTAGCAGCTATGCTAGCACCCTACCCTACATTCACCGAGAGTAAGTGTTCTGCTTTTAAATTTCACTTTCAATCCATTACACACTAAATTACATGAGAATACATGAGAAAAGAAAATGTGTTGTGTTAATGATTTTGGCCAACTGTTGGTTAATGTAGGTGTTTTAACATTAACTTACTTATCATGAGGCTGAATCTCCATCTACAGGTGCCAAAATGTAACTGCAGTCATTTAAGGTGAACTGGAAAATGCAAATAAGAAGCCAACCTCAGCCTTGTTTCAGCTATGATACACTAAACACTCATTAAACTCCCCAGTTCATGATACATTTAACTGATGATGGATTTCTCGGAACATATCCCCATCGTATATCAGGGAGCGCCTGAACAATACAACTCCATTAATTCATATAATGCCTTGTACAGTGTGTATTTTCTGGTGGTCTGAAGCAAAGTAGTTCAATTTACATTATTCCTTATGGGAAAAAATTGCTCAGTACCTGTCGTTTTCTGTTCTTGACACCTGGAATGAGTTAACGACGAGAACCGAGGTACCACGGTATACACTCACCGGTCACTTAATTGCATACGCATGTTTAACTGCTTTTTAACGCAAATAGCTAATCACCCAATCGCATGGCTGAAACTCAGTGTATTTAAGTATGTACAGTGGGGCAAAAAAGTATTTAGTCAGTCACTGATTGTGCAAGTTCTTCTACTTAGAAAGATGTGAGAGGTCTGTAATTTTCATCATAGGTACACTTCAACTATGAGAGACAAAATGAGGAATAAAAATCCAGGAAATCACATTCTAGGATTTTAACGCATTTAATTGTAAATATGGTTGAAAATAAGTATTTGGTCACCCACAAACAAGCAAGATTTCTGGCTCTCACAGACCTGTAACTTCTCCTTTAAGAAGCTCTTCTGTCCTCCACTCGTTACCTGTATTAATGGCACCTGTTTGACCTCGTTATCTGTATAAAAGACACCTGTCCACAGCCTCAAACAGTCAGACTCCAAACTCAACCATGACCAAGACCAAAGAGCTGTCGAAGGACACCATGAAGAAAATTCTAGACCTGCAGCAGGCTGGGAAGAGTGAATCTACAATAGGCAAGCAGGTTGGTGTGAATAAATCAACTGTGGGAACAATTGTAAGACATACAAGACCATTGATAATCTCCCCCGATCAGGGCCCCACGCAAGATCTCATCCTGTGATCCTATCATCTTTCTAAGTTGGAGAACTTGCACAATCAGTGACTGACTAAATACTTTTTTGCCCCACTGTATATATACACCCGTGTGTGTGTGTGTGTGTGTGTGTGTGTGTGTGTGTGTGTGTGTGTGTGTGTGTGTGTGTGTGTGTGTGTGTGTGTGTGTGTGTGAGATCCCTGGCACAGTAGGATCTCATGCACATGCACTCACTTTTTGTGTTTGCAATTTAATTGTTCACTGTTATAACTTAGTGAGTAGCTTTTTCACTCCCGTGTTCCTTCCTTAGACCTTTGAACTCTTTCTCTTGCTCTCCCTCTTAATCTCTTCAGCAGTATCTCTAAACTCTTCAACTGTTTTAAACTTCAACAAACGTGTCTTTTCACTTTCTTCTTCTTCTTAGTCTTCTCAGTGTTAACTTCCTTTTGTTTCTCTTCGTCCATTTCTTGTAGACACAATGTCAGTCTTTAGTTCTCTTTAGAAATCCTTTCTCTTGCAGTTGTTTCTTTTCTCGTGACATTTCTCACACCACACACATTACGACAAGACTTAGACTCATGGCCTTTTTTTTTAAAAAATTTTTTTTCTTCTTTTTTTTGGGGGGGGGTGGGCTTGGGGGGGGGGGGTGGGGGGGGGGGGGGGGGGGGGGGGGGGGGGGGGGAGGGGGAGTAATTCTGGGTTTTTTTTTTTTTTTTTTTTTTTTTTTTGTTTTTTTTTTTTTTTTTTGTTTTTTTTTTTTTTAATAAAAAGATGCAGCCAAGATGTAGCATTAAGGTATAGCAATAAATGGGTTTGTTGCCATGCAAGTTGTAGGGTGTGTAATCTAATGAGCCTCCGAGAACGCTGGGGAAACATAGTTTTTATAAGCAGACAGCCAGCATGCTCTGTAGTGTCTCTAAGATTTCAGAAACACCAGCTGCTTAAAGTGTGCTTAGGCCTGCACCACAGAAGAAATCGGAACTGGCATTGTAACCATGAACATAGTAGGAGCGTAATGGTATGCCAAAGTTATGGTTCGATACATGTTCAATATAGTGTTGGATAACTATATATAATGACTTTTGAATAGTATATTACTATCAATCATATGGTTACATAAGGAGTACTCGATCACTAGGCCGACCTCATGGACATCACTAGTAAGCTACTGGACACACGACCTTGACTGCTCAAATTCCCAGATCTGCCAAGCTGCACACTGGGCTCTTAGTCCTCTAGTGCTTGGCGTTGGTACCTTGTAAGTTTGCTCTGGCTAAAGAGGTCTGGTAAATGCTATAAAAAATAATTAACCCGTGTCTGCATTGCATGAACAAAAGAATGCAGTAATGGAAGATCTACTAAAATGAGTTTAAAACTCTTCTCTCCTCACCACTGTGCAATTTGAGCAGAGTTTGTTTAGTTATTCAATTAATGTTCATGAAATATTACAATTGTGTGGTGTTGCTTTAGATAGATGTGTAAGTAAAGCTATTATAATGGATTTAAAAAAGTCGACATTGTATGAGTAAATTTATGATGCAACACAGCTAACTCCACAGGATTCACAAACGTTCATGCACAGTTCTTTTAATGTTCAGTGTGACGTGTTTGACAGCTGTTTGGCAGTCAAGTTGAAGATCCCAAGGGATTAAATTTGTGGTAGTTCATATAACATAAATGGCATGCACGAGTCTGGGGGCGCCGTTTTCTTTAGTGGGTGCTGTCACGCTGCATAGCATCTAATTCAGTGTATGGCAAAGGGTGGAAGCTTTTTAGTATCTTTTATAGCTTCAAACTGGAGAGCTCCCAAGTATAAAATACTGATGGGTTGGATATTGTTTTGGCAGTAGTGGGAAAGGTATAACTTTCATTTATCCAGTAAGCAAAGCATTTCAGTACAGTTACCATCCAGATCTATGAAACTTTTGACATGCATGGCCTATTGTCTCGATTGGAGAAGTAAGTGTGTGTGTGTGGTCGGTCCAAGTTCACACGATCTCCTTTCTACTGTTTTCTGTAGGATGGAACATGTGTTCCCTGAAGTCTATGAAAACGGAAACACATCCAACCAGGCTTTAATGCAAGCTGTCTCTCTGGCTGTCACTCTGGGCATGGCTTTGTTTGGTGGTCTCCTCGTTGGTATGTATCCAAATAGAGATATTAGGCCAGTACTGCAGTATGAGATTCAAAATCCAAAATGTCTCAGAATTAGATGCAATGTGAAAATCCAGTCAGCTTTAAAGTTATTGGCACCGTTGTTAAGGATGGCTAAACTTCTTTATGGCTAAATATTTTTTTCACTAAAATATGATAAAATATAACCAGTTATTCAAGTATATTTATTTTATTTTGAGACAGTATAATATATAATTATTCAACAAAACCTTGCCATAATTAAATATCCAGTAATATTTTACTCCAGTGTATTACAAATTCTAAAGTTGTCACACATTTAATACAATTCTTTTTTCATAAGGTTCTTTATTTACAGTGTTACCTTGGTTCTCATCGAATTCGGTTCTAGCATTTTGAATTTAGATAAATTTGCCTCTGTTCTCAGCGCATTTGCTTAAACTTGTATGAGTCGAGCTGCGTGACTCGTTTCAGCTGAAACACGATTCACGAATCAATTGGGCTCTTAGCTCGAATGCTGCCTAACGCAATGACCTAGGAAAACCAAACTTTTCTCAATTATTACTGGTGATAAGTGCTGCACTGATGAACCTATGGTCCAAAAGGAAAGTAATCATTTTTTAGGTTCAGCTGTTTTCTTCACATTTTTAACCTATTATACGTAAAATACTTAACGAAAAATGATTTCTTTCCCTTTGGAGCACGTTTGTCATTTCAGCAGTAGAGTACTTATGAAGAGTAGAAACTTGGAGAAGTTTGGAGTTCCTAAGTCATTGCTTTATTGCATTCAGCATCATTTAAGATTTTTAAGTATAATTAAATGGGAAGAAAAAAGCTTAATGTAAAAATGATTACTGTTGAAGTTGTAAAATACAAAAATGAAGATATACATTTGGCGCATTCTGGGGTCGAAAATTGGAATCAATAAGAAGATTGATACACAATATCGGAATTGATCAAATGCAATCAGTGCATTACCCTAGCCCTAAGCAACAATCTGAACCACTTCATCGTCTTCACAAATCCAGCCACTCGGTGGGCGTGTAGTAGGGTAGCGTAACAGATGTGGGTGGCACCCTGAACGGCTTCTTACCATTACTTTCTTCCTAAATTTGTTAATAAATTGAACAGAAGAACACACATGGGGACACAAACAATAGTACACATGAAGAAGTGGGTACAGAGGCAAAGCTCCACCCAATTCATAAATAACAGGCTGGATGGGCAATCAGGAAATCCAGAGTATGACTGTGAGGAATTAAGCTGATTAATGATAGACATTTTTATTACTCATTTTTACCCTTGCAGAGTTTGTAAGTTTTACCTTCTCAATGCCTCAAGTAATTAGTTATGAAGTTATGATGTGGTTACAATAGTTGTGTTATTGTGACTATACTGAGTGTTATCAGGCAGCATAAAAAAGCTTATTGTAAAGTGCACGTGAACTCATGTGATGTGTGTTTGCAGGTTTCATTTTAAAGCTGCCTATTTATGGAGCCCCACCAGACACTCTTTGCTTTGAGGATGGAATCTACTGGGAGGTAAATGTACAAACCGTGGAGCAAACTGTAGTTGCAGTAAAGCTTATTAATCATTTACATACTCCGATCGGAGGACCTGTCTCTGAACCATAAATGTCGTTCCCAAGAACGTCTAAAATTCTAAATGCACTTGTCCTAAATACATATTCATCCATTTTGTTTCGTTGTCTTGTCAGTTACCGGGAGAAGAGGAAGGTACTGAAGAGCTGACTGCAGTGAAATCAGCAGACGAGTCAGAGAAACTCAGTGTATAAACAGCGTGTCTGTCTGTGGGAGTGATTGGGTGTAGACGTGTGCAAATGCGTCTGTCCTGACTTACCTGCCAAAACACACCAGCATGTAAACTCAAACCTGAGTGCCATTGCTGCATCTTCCATATTGCCACTCAGGATGAATTTTATACGTTTTTCTGTTCAGAATGTGTGTGTGTGTGTGTGTGTGTGTGTGTGTGTGTGTGTGTGTGTGTGTGTGTGTGTGTGTGTGTGTGTGTGTATGTGACTTCAATAATTTGGTTAAGTGTGAAGAACTTTAAAGAAAGGACATTATTTTACATTTTGGAAAATAAATATGGCAACCTCTTTGTGTATTGCATCCTTTTAACATTTTAAACAAATGCATATTTCATGAAATCTTAACACTGTAATACACAGCATACATTGGGAAAAAATAAAAAAACAGAATCTAGCAATGAGCATCGTATGTTTAACGCTCAGCTGAATCACCTACCTTAAGATTACAGGTCTGAAACTAAAAATGATGACTGCTCTGGTTGTAGTGCCTTCTTTCCATGTCTCAGTTCAATGTTTTCCTAAATGGTGCCTCCATGTGACCAGCTTTGAACATGATAAATTGAATATGCATCCTTCTCTTTCCTTGCCTGTTGAGAAAAATACTGAATGTTGAATTAATACTGAATAATACGACATTGGTGAAGATTCATTTTTATATCTTTTCCTTTTGCTACTTTATTTTAGATATTCCAGTTGGGCTCTCTGGCCAGCTAGCTTGCAGGCCGTAAATTGTCATTACATTTTTATTCTTTTCCACATTTATGCTTTTTTGTGCTTTAAACTA
The DNA here is from genome assembly GCA_025084515.1 of Ancistrus triradiatus. Lineage (NCBI taxonomy): Eukaryota > Metazoa > Chordata > Actinopteri > Siluriformes > Loricariidae > Ancistrus > Ancistrus triradiatus. The sequence goes on from JAJAGP010002780.1 coordinate 62,022, forward strand.
AAAATACATTTGTCTGAATGGCTGTTTAATTTCATGACTTATTTCTTCCTACAGAGTAGAAGATGACTCAAATCGAAATCCTGTAGAGATGTTGAATCTGCTGAGCTAACTCTGTTTGAAAGGATAAAGTTATGCATAGTACTCAAATTAAATAGCTAAATGTTTTTGCAAGCAAGCATCACAGCATCCATATGGCAGGGGTGTCCAAAGTTCAGCCCTAGGGCCAAATGTGGCTCGCGGACAGATTTGAATTGGCCTATGGCGTCACTGTTAAGAATACATTATTAGTGACTCGTCGGCAGGCTGCAGTTTTTCCTGTCTCTTGATGGCAGCAGCAGTAAATGACTTCAACAAGACCCGTTTGACACCAGTATTTTGATGTTGTCCAATCTGGCCCCCTTTGAAAAAAGTTTGGACACCCCTGCTGTATTGCAGAATGTAAAAAAGCTGTCATTTTATTTTCACATACTGTATATTACTGCACTAAGCCAGCTATACATCTAGCTCCAAACTGGTATATGGTTCAAGTATATTGTTAGCAAACTCCACAGATATGAATTTAACTATGGCCAGTATTTCAGAGTAAATAAACTACAGATCCCACAAGGCATTTTACAGCCTGATGATCATATGACCGAATGAAAACCTTTGGTTGCTGCATACTATACCACATACATTAACTGGGCGTAGTAAGTATATAAGCAGTATGTACTGGGACAGTATGCAATATAGCAATATTCAGTATGCTGTTTTGATTCAGGAGGCAGGATTGGCTTTTTTTAGTCTCAGACATATTTTCATGACACGATCTTTTTCTGTATAACCACCAGATGGTGTCATTGTACTATTAAGTAATACAAGGACGACTAAAACAGTTTTTAAGTAGCACTATGCTTGAGGTCCCATTTTGTCTTACTACATTTTACACTGGTTTTAAGAAACATTTTTTCCGTCGCACCCCCGAAAAGTAAAAATACATAAATAAATAAAAATGTAACAAAAAATATAGAATATTGAGTTCACTGAGAAAATGTATGTAAAACGAATTTAGATTAATGAATAGGCGCTTCTTTTTGCAATTCGTATATATTTCGGTGTTGTTTAAACAGGAAAAATCCACGTTTTTGTAGGCCTATCCTTGTTCTATTTTGTTTGATAACTATTATTTTAGTCTACTATTACTAGCCTCAAACACCACGAACTTGGAGTCCAGTTATTTGTCGAACCGTTCATTTTAGCATATTTGGGCTTATACACTTTTAGTAAGGTGTTACTGGGCTGTATGCTAGCCTGAGGAAACAGCTTTTAAGGAGAATAATATCACTTCTGTTAACAGCTAAGGATATGGGAGTCTACTAAATGTGGTCATATATAAAGGTAAAACGTATATTTCAGCAAATAAACTGCATCCAGTGACAAAGTATCCCGCAATATAAAACATACTTATGGCGCGCTTTTATTATGTGCAATATACCCGCTATGATAAACAATGATTTGCATGTAGCTCTTAATGAAGGCAGGGGCTTTTAATTCGTCTACACACATAATGGCGCCTCCAATTACCGTGGAAAGGGGACCGCCGAGTCCAGATGGTCTGTGGCTCGTAATTAGCACTGTTTCACTTTCTAAGGTCAAGCATAAAGCTGAGCTGTGTTGGTGTTGCTGGAAGTGTGTATGTGTAGCTATTGCATGACATAAGAGCGAAACGGCGTACATCCCCCAGTTCAATGCTAGTTCCGAGAAGCAGTGTGGAAGCCCTTTCCCATGAAACCAGGTGAGCAGCTGCTTGTGTGCTGCACAATAGCCTGATCCTGTCAAGCACTTAATCATCTAATCAGTGCAAGCACAATCATGCAAACAGCTGATCGAAAATGCTTTCAAAATTGCTTAAATTTGCGTCTGTTATGATCTTTTAGGAATGGAAATTACCTTGGTAATATTATTTGAATAAACAATGGACAAATTATTTATGGGACATCAATAAAACATTGTGATTCAGTTGTAGCTGCTAGACTTAAATAGTCTAAAGTCAGGTGATAATTGTGTGTGTAAAGTGTTCATAAAATCACGCATATAACTAAAACATTAGTAAAAAGCCTCAAAACATTAGTTCTTTATTAATTTAGTAATTAGTTTAGTAATTGTCTGTGCAATATTCGTTTGAGTTGAAGTTAAATGTGGAAAAACATAGCTGCAACAGAGAGACTGTGCCAAGGATGTGGCCTGTATTTGGATCAGACACCAAAAATCACTCCAAAAAAAATAGAAAATTGAAATTGAAAATAGAACTGAAAACAATAAAAACATGTAAAAATGTGTTTAAAAATACAAATAAGTTACAAGTAAAAATCCAAACTACTAATAGTACTTATGTGTGCAAGGCGTGTTGGGTGTAGGGTTAGGTGTAGTGTTGAATATAACTTAGATAATATTTAAATATTATTTGTTTGCATGTGTGTAGACCTTGCAATGTGCAGTCTTAGAAATAATTGGTTAAGGGTCTTGTTCAAGGGCCCAAGGTTAGCTTGGCAGTACTGGGAATTGAACCCTGGACCCTCTTGTCCATAGTCCAGTACCTTAACTGCAGCTGTAGTCATCACAATCAAGGGATATATATATATATATATATATATATATATATATATATATATATATATATATATATATATACACACACACACACACATACATATATATATATATATAAATTTTTGTTTTGTTTTTGGACTCCAATTGAAAAAGCAAAAGGATTTAGGTTTGGTTGGTGTTAGCTGTAGAGTTTAATACTATTTAATATTACATATGAATAATATAAATTTTTGTTTGTTTTTGGACTCCAATTGAAAAAAGCCAAAAGGATTTAGGTTGGTTGGTGTTAGCTGTAGGGTTTAATACTATTTAATATTACATGGTCAATTTACAGCTTCACAGATCCGCCCGGTTCGAGCCCGACCTCAGGCTCTGTTCTGTGTGGAGTTTGGGCATGTCCTCCCCATGTCGGTGGTGGGTTGACTCTCTGGTTTCCTCCACATTCCCAAAAACACAAGATTGGGTAAACTGTTGCTCTGAATTGGCCCAATATGAATGTGTTTGAACTAGTATTGAAGGAACCCTCGCTCCTGTCATGAACAGCCATTGATGCTAATGCGATGTTAAAATAAACAAACAAACAAACTCACTTAAAGCATATTGTTTTCATGTGCATGTGCAACATTTGCTGGCACCATGAGGAAATTTGTTTACAAAACTGCAACTTCAATTGAAAATCCCAAAAGAGCAAAGAAAATACTTGTTTTAGATTACTAAGGTTAGTTGAACTAACCAGCTACAGTAACATTATGTCAATGAAAAGTCCAAACAACAATAGAAAGACAAACTTGTTTGTGTGTGTGTTTGTGTGTGTAAAAAAGTCCTAGCTCAGGTAGGTTCGGGGAAGACCTGCCGCCGCAGGGTTACAGGGACCGTGTGAATGAGACGGTAGGAGTGTGTAGAGTGGAATATAAGTGGTCTGCTGTTGGAGCTCTGTATGAGATGAGTGCCTTGTGTTAGCTCCTTTTAACAGGGATTACAGGCCAAGCTGTGTTCAGGGCCTGCCAACTCGTTCAGGCTCCTGTCTTTCCTCCAGGCAACCTTCACATTCTCCTCACCAGCCTGCTGAGAGACGCAACCAGGAACTGGGAGGGCTGTGTGCATGTGACTGTTTTAAACATGTACATATACATACACACAACCAATCAGAAAAAAGTTGGGATGGTATGGAAAATGCAAATATAAAAAAAAAACACAGTGCTCCTTACATGTACTTTGACTTTTATACATTTTAGACATTTTATTGCCTTAATCTTAATTTTATTTGGTTAAAAACATTTATTTCCTGCATTTCAGGCCTGCAACACATTCCCAAAAAACTTGGGACAGGGGCAATTTTATTTGCTAGTAATGATAGTTGGTAAAAACAGGTGATGTCAACAAGTGATTACAATCATGATTCGGTGTGTAAAAAGCAGTATCCACAAAAGGCAAAGTCTTTTGGGGAGTAAGGATGAGCAGAGGACCTCCAGTGGAGGAATTAATGTTGCTATAAAATCTCAGTGCACTTTTCATTAACGCTGCCATCACAGAACTGAAAATGACCTTCCTTTGACCAAAAAAAAAAAACTGACCCATCCCTCATACCATGACAGAGTCTGGCTTTTGGACTTGTGCTTGATTAACAGTCTGGCTGGTCCTTTTAGTCTTTGGTCCAGAGCACACAGTGTCCAATTTCTTCCAAAAAAAAAGATCTTGGATACTGATGGTCTGAGCACAGTACACATTTTCCACTGTGTGATGGTCCATCCCAGATGCCTCTGAGCCCAGAGAAGTCAATGGCCACTTATGGACATTATTAATATAAGGGCTTCTTTATTTGCACAGTAAAGTTTTAAGTGCCATTTGTGATGTAACTCCATATTTGTAGTGCTTGATAAGGTTTGATAAAGTAGTGGCCTGCCCAAGTGGTTCTATCAGCTATTGATTAATGATGGTTCTTGATGCCAGTAGTGCCGTCTGACATATATATATATATATATAATGTGTGTGTTGCAGACCTGAAATGCCAGACAAAAACATTAAATATATTCATAGTGTTTGCAATTAAATAAAAAGTGAAAAGTAAATGTAAGGAACACTGCAATTTGTTTTTTTTTTCTTTTGCATTTTCCATACACACACACACACACAAACCACCCACACACCACAAACACACACACACCCACACCCACACACACACACACATTTATATATAAACGTATGTACTAATACTAACCATAATACTAATGATTAATGATTTATATAAACAATGACACGCAGGATTTCAGGTTCTGTGTAACTCTTGTCAAAAAGAGCAAAGAGAGGAGAGCTTTACACTTGACATTTTTCTACGCTGTGGCATTGAATGCCAATCGACACAATCAAGCCTTGGTTGTGTGAAACAGTTTCAGTTGGACACCTGCTTCCACTGAGAGGAATGAATTTCAAGTGCCCTTGTTCAGGAAAATAGCTGTCTGGAAAAAAAATGAATCACCAGAACAGAAAATGCTATAATGGGCTTTTTTAAACAATTCTGGTGTCCAACAATCCCATAATGTTTTTACTTGTCTCAGTCATGAATTTTATACAAAAACATTATTGTATTTCTAATCCAATGTAATGTCTTCTGGTCCCAGATTGCACTTGGTAATGATTGGTGATCCCACTAAGTAAACTAACCTCTAATGAGAAGCTTCTTTGCGGCTATTATTAAACAGGAAAACCACTGAAGGCATTATAGGTGTCAACAGGCTGGACATCGGTTGGACAAAGGCACTGACTGACACCCCTTGACCCAGTCATGTCTATATGCATGCCTGGCATTGTAGAAATCAAGACCCTGAGGTCAGAGGTCAGCTTGTGTCAAGTGGGGTGACTCTTCATGGAGTCTTAATTGAGTGTATTCTTGTTAAAAGAGCATGTGAGAATGTAGGAGTGTATGCAGCACACAGCTGCACAGGCTGCAGCCATACCTCTTTATCAAGTGCAAGGTGTGAGGGAGACTAAAATTAGGAAACCATGAATGAGGTGTTAGGTCAAGGACCACACCACTTTCTCACTAGTTTGAAATCACATCACATTATTTCTCCCTTTCTTCTTATTCATATCTATATATCTACTTAGGTATATATACACAATATAATATGTTATATTATACAATATAACTATTACACACACACACAGTATATACAGTGGTGTGGAAAACGTGTTCCCTTTCTGAGCCTCTCCGTACTGGCCTTGATGGAAAGGAGTCTTTTACCAGAGGGTAACCACTGAAACAGATTGTGCATAGGATGATGAATGTCCTTAATGATCCGTTTAGCTGAAGACACGCACCGCCTAGAGTAGCTGTCTTGTAGTCCAGGTAGTCTGGTCCAGATGATGCGCTCTGCACATCTTATCACTCTTTGAAGTGCTTCCTTATCCTGTAAACTGCAGTTTCCGTACCAGGCAGTGATGCTTCCAGAAAGTACAGATCCTATTGTGGAAAAGCACAGTCTGAGTAGTAGCCCATCTGTTTCAAGGTTTGACAAGTTGAGCATTCAGAGATACTCTTCTGCACATCTTGGTTTTAACTAGTGGTTATTTGAGATTCTGTTGACTTTTTTATCAGCTAGAGCCAGTCTGGCCATTGTCCTCCAACCTGTGGCATCAACAAGGCATTTTCGTCAAGAGAAATGCCACTTGCTAGATATTTTCTCTTTTTTTGGTCCATTTTCTGTAAACCCTAGAGATGGCTGTGCATGAAAATCCCAGTAGATAAGTAGATTCTGAAATCCTCAGACCAGCCCGTCTAATATCGACAACCATGTCACTTTCATCACCTTTCCTCTGCATTCTGATGCTCAGTTTCAACTTCAGCAGGTCATCTTGACCATGTCTACAGTCATAAATGCATTGAGCTAACGCAATGTGATTGGTTGATTAGATATTTGCGGTAACGTGCAATTGAACAGGTGTACCTGATGTGTGTATATATTTGTTTGTGTATAATTTTATATATAGAGTGTACATAATTTTGTGTATAATTATAATATAATATATATATATATATATATGTATATATATATAATATATCGATATATATATATATATATTATATATATATATATATCACATACAGAACTAACATGGGCCCACATTTACATATTGATGGAAATGAAAGATCTGAAACCCAGTTTGTTTATTTTACCCTTGTTGGTTCATTCCTTTTCTGTAGACATAAGTGTAACTTTGCAAATAAGGTATATGTTTTTCTCCCACTTTTCTGGTCAGGGTCACAGCGGCCTGCTTTTTCTGCTCCTAAACCCCAGAAACAGCGGGATGAGACACCAGTCCACCATAGCAATAAGATCATGGCAATGTACAGGCCAACATTTTCTAAATTAGTAAGGCTAATATTAATGAAATAGGCCCCCCTCATTCAGATTTCGTTATTCCAGAATATCATCGCTTGCATATTAAATATAATATTACACACAGATTTGTTAGTGTATTAATTCTTGGATATAAATCGATCTGCTCTGAAGTAGAGACATGTAGAATAATTGAAGCATGAGTATCTTTTTGCAGCCTCTGTAATGTTGAAATACAAGTTCATGTCAAAACAATATATTGTTCCAGCAATCGAAAGTAAGTGGGGGGTGATAACCAGAACAGAGGTCCATAGAGACCAAATATAAAACCAGGCCATTAAACAATTAATGGATTAACGTATCCAGTTTCAGTGTCTTTTTCTTATTCCGATTATTTTCACAAACACAATGACACAAGTTAATTCAACACAAAATAAACAGGGATGGATAGGAAAGCAGAAAATATTCTGCCTCTGTCTCAATTAATGGGTTGCTAATCTAGGAAAGCCTCATCCTGGGTTGTGAAACGCTCGAGAGGGAGGGTGGGAGGGAGACAGGAATGCTGGGATGGCACCGGCACACCGATGGGAATCCTGCTCCTGTCCATTCCCCATAACCCCTCCCAACCTCTCCCATTCTCTCCACCAGCCCTCTTCACTCCTAGAACACAAACAGCCTTTGTCGCCAGTGCTTTATCGGATGCCAATTTCCATGAAGGCAACAAGCAACAAATGCATTCGCAGCTGCACCCCTTTCCAAACACACTCACACATACACGCACGCACCCCCCCCCCCCCACCCCGAGTTCACTACATCACAAGGATGTGTATATGTAACACCGCAACCATCAATACACAGCAATTCACAATGTAGAGCAATCATATGCAGTGAAAATGCACACACGCAAATGCATACTGTGCTTCACACCAGTAGAGTGGCGCACACACATGAACACACAGGCAGCAGTTCACACACCCTGCATCTTGTCATTGTAATTAAAACAGAAGAAGCCTGCACAATACTCTTTTGTCTTAGGGCAGCAGAGTGAGAGCACAGAGTGGGGCCTCTGAATGTTGATGAGCCAGTATGTCTGAAGCGGGTGCATTAACAGATGACACAGTGAGAAAAGCATGGGCTCTGCTTTCTCTCGCTTCTTCCACAAGGAAGGATATGTATATAAAGGAGCCGTCAGTCGCACTGGGGTTTAATTAGTCAAAACATTTGAATCTCTGAGAATTAACAGAAGATAAGAGCGGAAGCATGCATATTCGCCGATCAAGTGAACGGCCTGTAATGCTAACCGTGGCGACTAGGTGGCATCACAGAGCTTAAACTGAGCTCACCCATTCTTCTGCAGTGTTGTATGATTAAGCTCCGCTGGCACATCTCTTCACAGTTGCAATCACAGTTATGACTTCAGCCAAAGAAAAAAGAAATCATAAGCTACCCAGTTTAACTAGTGAATTACTATTTTATTAATTGAATGTGGTCACTCAATGACAATCAAATAGTTTACAATGAGTCTTCAGTGTGCGATTGCCACAAAATTATTTAGACATTTTTCTTTACTGAAAATATAACTGGGAACATCAACATCATTTAGATAATTTCTAGAAAACGTACATTTGAATGGAAGACAAGCTTAGGCAAAACACATATTCGTTTAAAGCATTTAAAGGTTTAAGCTCGAAATTTGCAAGCCCAACACTGTGGCGCCTGGGTTCGAGTCCTGGCATTGCCTACCAACAAGGGTGGGCAGTCGCCGGATGGGGGGAGATCATCCACTGGCGCTGAGATGAACTGTCTTCCCATTTAGGGCACATGCTCATCTGCACCCTGTGAGTTCCAAAAGGGATTACAGATGTTTCTATTCTTTTGCCAGTAGATGCACTAGAATAAATAGTGGACTATTAAAGTAATAGACAGTGTAAACAATAACACTGGACATTTTAGTGTTTCACCTTACACCAGCACACCTGATTTGATGTGGGGTCTATGTTTCATAAAATCCCACATTTCCCCTTGGGGATAAATAAAGCCATCCATCCATCCATCCATCCATCCATCCATCCATCTCTCTCACACTCTGCTTTAATGCATAACATAATCAATAAACCTGAACTGAGTATGAATGGAGGATAAACATAAAGATTTCCAAGCCACAGCTGCATCAGGACCAGGATAAATAAACACTGCAATGTGAGAAGCATCCAATAATGTTTACACATACTACTACCATCAATGTCTGCAAGTGCCACTTTTCTTTTCACATACACACACACACACACGTAATGGAACAAGCATTCTGTTGTTTGGACACATACAGTGGATGACTCCAACCATGTCATTCAACTGATGCTCTCTCTTACACACATCACTTAGTTCAGACCCCATCTCCAATAATAATAAGCAACTGATGCCGCCTTGTATGCAAACACTCAACCACCCAAAAAAGGCGATGCCATGCAATTCTTTATCTCCTCATTTTATTCACTTACGCACACTACCCCCCTCCACCAAGGAGACATTTTAAACCTGTGAAGTTTGAGATCCGCAGTTGGCACTCTGCGAGGCCTGCATATGAGCAAACGGACGCCCACTCCAACAACGACCCTCAATTCCTCACAATATCCCCATTCTCCAGACTCAAAGGCTCCATCAGCAGTAGGGGGACGCGTTGCTTCCCGAGATGGCACACAGAGACTGGCATCGATGCCAGGAAGCCATGGGCCCGGATGAAGAGCAAAAAGAAAGAAGAGAGGGCACACAGAGAGAGAGAAAGTTGGAGATAGATGTTTGCCAAAATGCCAAGCGTTTTGTTTGTGCCAATTACACTGAAGTCTCATTAGCCCGGGCTTTTGTGCCATTATGCTTGTTCTTATGTGCCATGGCCTCTCCTTCAGCCGTGATAAAAAGAGCATTAGACCCCAAGTTGGTGGGGATCGGAGAGAGCAGAATTAGGACATGACAGACAATCTGCACTGCATTTATTTAATAGATTCACTAAATATATTTAATGTATTTATTTTCACTTAGAACATGCATACAAACATGTAACAGCTGCAAACAGTCTTGTTCAAACCCATAACGAGGAAACGGGGTGGAATAGGAAAACTCCCCAAGCTGACGTATGGAAGGCCCCACAGGAGCCAAACCGTCTTTGGGTAGGATTGTCGCTGAACTCTTGTCATAGGCATAAAATTTAAAAAATGTTTAGCGGTTGAGTAGCACTAGAGAATCAGCGTCAAGTAATGCTGGTTGTTTACTCCACTTAAATACCAATCAGGAAACAATTACCTTTCTTTTTTAATCCTGAATTGTCCTTCAACAAGTTCACTCAAAATGGAAAGAGTAATATTGACAGTAGTAGTTATATTGATTTACGCATTAGTTAGATCATAAAATTGTAACAGTTCTATAAACTCTCCAGACAAACAACTAGGTAAATGTAATTTACCAATCCTCTAAGACAAGCCAGATCACTTTGCTGACTCAAATTTGGTGAATTCCTTTGGCAGAGTGCCCTTTTGCACCACCAAATCTGATAACAGCTGTATGACATTCTGTTATGATCTTTTTCCAAAATGTATCCAACAGCATTTCTGTCAGTACTGGTCTACACCTATTCTGCATACACCAGAGACTGATCAACAACTGAAGATCCAGTTTTATGCTACATTTATCCATGTGAGCCTATTGACTTTGTATGGGGACCTTATTATTTCAGCTATGTTGTGATACGTATAAGATTTACTGCTTAGTATAATCTTTTTAAAACCTGGTTAAAATTTACACCATGCTGTCCATCTGTTTTGGGGAAAGTATTTTTTTCTGTAGACATCCCTGCATGATTTAACTAGATTTGAGATTACTTGGAGTAGACAGAATTCATTGCAGCCTGGTAAAACCTTGGTGAGAAAGCATACAGGTCGGCCTTCTCAAAGAATCTATAGGGGGTGAACAGGGTATTGAAGGGGCAGGGCTAACCTGGCAGGGGAGGTGGGGGATCAGTCGACAGAGGGCAGGTGGGGAGGTAACAACCACTGATCTAATGACACCCCAAACTTCAGAGCAAAGGCCGAAAAAATGCAGCACCAATTAACTCCAGGGGTGGGGTTACTTGATGGACAAGTCTGTTATTATCGTCTAAGAAATACCGCGGGGAATGAAAGAAATCAAAGGAAGAAAGTCTAGGCGATGATGTTCAATGAGGAATGAAAGCAGAGAATGTTTAGCGGCTCAACTGTGTCCTTTAGTATTCGGTGCTTTTAAAACACAAATTGCTTTTGATGCATTGAAGAACAAGTATTGTTTATTTACCTATGAAAAGAGTATACTGGACAAAGACGTGGGTTTAAAATCAAGCTACATTCAGCAAGTTTCTGCCCTCTATGATACTAAATGTTGTAGGTGTTGAGTGTTTTTTCAGTGATTTATTCAAAATACAGTTACAACTGTTAGATCACGTGTATACTGAATTAACTGAGGTATAAATCTCTTGCAATTCCATTTTGGTCCACAGAGACATAATTCCTCCGATTGTTTGTTTATTGGCTATTCGTGAAAGGAGAAAGGTTACAATGATATTAGTCAAACACACTCACACTTGGGCAATTTAGATCAACCGGTTAACCTTTGGACTGTGAGAGGAAACCGGAGTACCCAGTAAACCAGTGACATGCAAGGTATGCAAACTCCAGACAGACAGAGTACGAGGTCAGGATCGAACCTGTGCATGACTGCATATCTCATTCCTGTGGTAATAAAAGTCCACAATGTAAAATCAATGCAGCAGGTGACAGCCGACATATTAATTTGAAAACTGGAAAATACAGTCTTTATTAAAAAAGAAGCAGTTAAATGAAATAGGGGAGCTCTGGACCTGTTGCCAAGCCTATTTAGTCATGTTAGTGGTGATCTCTCTGACCCCTGACCCAGGACTAATTGAAGGCTTGACCTTGTTAGACACTGATGAGCAGGCCTTAAGGAAACTGGGGTGAGCTGAGGGAGGCCTCTGCCCTGAGGCTGAACCCCAGGGGACATTTGCAACATTTAATACCCACCTCATGACCAATTATAGCCATGTCCATTTCACAATGTAGGTTAAAACCACTATTCATAAACGTGTCCATTAATACAGTCTCATGCTTGCCTGACTGACTCATTCAGCAATGAATATGCATCTTTTACACTGATATAGATAATTATACTGGGAAATGATATTCTGAGGTAAAAAGAAAAACGATATTTGATAAAGAGGTGTTTCTAGTTCATCTGTAAATAAAGCCTTCCGTTTTAATAAATAACTTGTAAAATGTGAGACTTTGTGGACTGTGTTAAGCTACTGAAATTTTGGAATTAATGGCAGCATGCTGCTAATCTCTAATTCTAGTATTAAGGCCTGTTGTGAGGCCAGACATTCATGAGAAGGGGATGAGATTGAAAAACATCAAAAATGCCCGTAGCAGCTGTTTGTTTATAGTTTCCCACGACTCCATGCCAGTTGCTTATCGTACCTCCGCCACTAGCTTGTCGTCTCTCATTAACCGCCCCTCAACACACAATAGCTCCGGTCGGTATGAAGATGGAAAGCCAGGGTCGGAAGCACGGCAATAAACTGCAGCATCATGCTCCTTCACACAAACTACTTACAGCCGTGCTTCCATCATTCCTTACCTCCACCATCAACCTATAGGTTCCTCTTACGGTTCTGCGTTTCCTTATCTCCATTTTAAATTATGTGATAAAATGAAAGGCCTCATTAAACGATTAAAGCGACCGTTGTCGGACTGAACCATTTCCACGTTTTGGGGGAAGTGTTGATTTTTTTTTAAAGTAAATAAGTTGCCTACTTACATATCAGTGGCGAATTAATACTTTATATGAAATATATTTAGGTGTAACTCCAAATGATCCAAATGAACAATATGATTTAATGTAGCACTTATCATTTAGTCGAATACCTGACAAAAACGATGAGGACGTTTTGTAGTGAAGCCTTAAATCGTCGTTACAAATCAGTAGCGTGTCGCAGTAAAAGTATTCACAAATCCAACAAAACGTTTAGTGTTAAAACAGAAGGCGTAAATATAATACAACCAAAGTTAACGTCCACATCTCCTCCAAGTTCCAACGTTAATGTCTTGCTACAAACGCCTCTTTGCTATATATGTATGCTAAATCCGTTTTTATTTCCAGCTAGCTTTGGTTTGACAAATCCTTAGATTTAGTTGTTTAATTCTGTTTATTTAATGACACACCACCTTCAATGGCTATTCGTGACACCAGCAAGTGTACAACGACAAGTCAAACACATTCACACTGGGGTGACCAATTAACCCAACGCATTTATTTAAGTACCCACGGACACGGGGAGGACATGCAAACTCCAATAAATCCATAGGCATTCGAAGTTATTTACTAAAAGTGATAAGTCTGTATGAAATAACTGTTAAAAGCCGAGTAAAACAAACACTGTGAGCACTTTAAAACATGTAACTCTATTCCCTTGGTATATATTTTCATTTATTAACGCGATTGTAATGCATTATTCTTAAGACTGAGCCAGTGTTTAGGATTTAGTTGGAGTGTGAATTGATTTGTTCATTTAATATGCTATAAATACTAGTTAATAGTCGGGTGTTTTTTAAGGGTTTAGTAGGGATGTAGATTTCAAATGCCGAAGCTACCGTTGAGCAGTGGATATCCATTACTACTACAGAAATATGCAGTGTAATTTATTCATAAATAAGAGTACAGTGCAGAGTACAGTTTACACACGAGATGTGGCTGGAAACTTTCCACTTCAGATCAACTACAGTTTGTAGTTTTTTTAAATTTATATTTTACGTATTAAGTACAATCTCAATTGTTCATCTTTTGTATCTCACATTATTTCTAAGGTAACTGACATCTCAATCAGCCAACAAATAAATTAGTTCTCATCCTTTAAAATGAATTCATAAATAGCCTAATTATCTTACCTTGTAATAATGTAAACAACTACATAAGGGAGCAAAATAATAGTCTTTCATTTTTTTAAATAGATTGACTTGTGGCCTATTGGGGCTGTTAAAATAAGCAGTTTGGCAAGCTGTTTATATACCACTGAATGTTTTTAAATTAAAATGATGGTAAATAATGTTACAGTCTAAGTATTGTCATAATTTGTGAGTGTTTCAAAGATGTGCACAGAAAAGTGTAACTGTTCTGTCGTAATTTCTATGCATTTATAAAATAATTCTGCAAAATTTGGGACAAAAGACAAATGTATAAACATGATGTCCAAAATTGATTGGAAATTAGGCTATTATTTATTAATTAATTACATTATATTCAGTGTTATTGTGGTGGGTAATAAATAATCACAAATAAAAAAGTATTTTGGAATTTCTGTTCTATTGCTGGCTAATAAACTTTATTTGTCAGTTAACTGACATTTGAAGGTTAGAGTTTATTTTTTGCGCACTGCCAGAATTGAAGAAAATTTATAATTGATGATACGGAAATAAAAGAAACGAACAATTTAGTTTAATAAAACAATTATTTCAAGAAAAATAAATGCCACACAAAAGATGACGTAAATATTCTGTGTGATTGGAAACTGTCCACTGCAATTGATTATATAATATAAAATGTGCTAGATGTTTCTATGTAGCTATTCCATGAACAACTGACAATTGATGCTACAAAATCACTAGATGGTTTAGAATTTTCTCATTTTCTTTGCGTTATCTCCAATATGTCTAAAGCCATGTTTTGTGTGTTCATAGTTTTGACAAATATTTCCTCATTGGAAACATGAATGTTTTTGTGCAAGCTTTTATTACAAATGAAATATCTGTTCATAGTAATAAATCATTTGAAAAAACAACGGTTTCCTTCACACTTCTGTTTTAAAATAAATGATCATGACTGAAGGAATGATTATTAAAGAAAAATGTATGCCTGTTTAATACAATTTTCCAATTTTCTTTGTTTTCATGTGAACGTGCCACTCCACAAAGTACAAAGTCACTCTTAAGCTCTTTTTTCTAACCAACATATATGGTTCTGAACATGTTAGTTTCTCATTCTGGTATTTCTGGCACATTCACATTCACATTAAGCAAATCCCATATAGAACCCCAAAACACCTCTGCTATCAAACTGGGTGCGTGTGATTTTATAATTAGCATGAGGAAGCCCACCCCAGCACACTTATTTGACCTCTTCTTATTGTGGGTACAGAAAATTGCTGTAGAGGTAGTGATGTTTCCCATATCCTCAACTAGTGTGTGGACGGTCTTAGATGGCGTGTGTGTTTGTGTATGTTTGTTTGACTGCATGTGTGTGCGCCTGTGAGTGCGTGCACGTACATGCTTATAGCCAATGAAGGGGTGGAGAAAATTCGTAATCAGATTGTTTAATAACAAAGTCAATTCTCAGACATAAACCCCCGCCCATGCAGTGGGTGACACACTCCCACACTCTATCCCAGACAGTCTGGAGGACCCCATGTCATTTTCCTTTCTTCAGCATGCTGCTCTGTCTGCACCCCCTTTTCATTTGTGCAATTTAATTAAGAGGTCCAAACTACTAAAAGTGTCACCAAGGAGTTGATCCTATTCAGGACCACAGGTCTCATTCCTGACTGAGTTTGGGGTCTTGGTTAATCCTGAAGCCATATGCGATGATACATTAGGGCAATTAGATGATCATATCAGACAATTTCAGCACTGAAGTACCACATAGTGAGAAACCATGTTTTTGTCAGATTTCACCATATGCTGAGTGAATGGCATCAGTAGAGATTATAATCTCAAGAAATTAAAATTTTATAGTGCGGCATTTTTAACATGGTATTTTTGTTTTTTGTTTTTTTTCTCTTGACTATAACAGTGATTTACTGATTAGATAAATTTATTTATTATTTTATTTAGGGAGAAATACTGATTAAAGTGAACCTTATTCAAATGACACCTTGGTATCTCTGGTGGCTCGATAAGAGCCAGCTTAGGAACAGGAGCTTATAGGGCCTGGATACGAATCTCGAGTGAGGATTGCAAGGTAAGGTCAGGTAGAATGTTTATGGAACCCTGCAAAGGACTGGCACCCTGTCCAGGATCTACAATGGTGTTTGGAAATTTGTGAACATTTAGAATTCTCTTTTTGCATAAATATGACCCAAAACATTATCCGATTATCACACAAGTCCTAAAAGTAGAATCCAATTAAGCTAATTAGACAACAATATTATACTTGATCTATTAGTTAATTAGTTAAAACTTTGAGTGGCAAAAAGTATGTAAACCTTTGCTTTCTGTATCATGTATGACCCCTTTTGCAGTAATAATTGCACCTAGACATTTCAGGTAACTGTTGATCTGGGACCATATTCAGAAAAATTCTTAGTGCTGAGAGTAGCTTCTAGGGAGATATTCTAAGAAAAATCCTAGAATTGTGGGCGTTTCCCTCTCAAAGTTAGGAGTAGATACTAGTAAAGATAAATTCACAAAGCATCTTAACCCCTAAAGAGCTCTTAAGGTGAAATGCTGTTAGGAGTATGGAGGAGGATGAAAGGATAAATGTCTAGTCTAATATTTTGTCCATTTGCGTAACTGAGTTCTGTTCATCAACATTTATGTGAATATCTTATGGACTTATATGAATATCCAATGATGTTTTGGGTCATATTTATGAATAATCACATTCTAAAGGGTTTACAAACTTCTCAGCACAACTGTACCTTTGTCTGCACCCAAATGAATCATGACCAGGATAAGTCAAGTCAGACTTATTTCTATAGGGCTTTTTACAATGGAGCATTGTCTAAAAGCAACTTTACAATTTTAGATTTCTTCTCATATCTAGGGCCAAACCCAAACTGAGCAAGCCTAGGGCGACAGTGGCAAGGAAAGACTCCCTAATCGTTATGAGGAAGAAACCTTGGGAGGACCAAGACTCAAAAAGGGACCCAACGTCATTGGGTGGTGTAGATGATAAAATGTAAGGAAGAAATTAATTGATCTAATCAAATAAATGTTATAGTAATAGTTCAAATAAAATAATGTAAAATATGCATATCGGCATCATGTAGTCCGATACACAGAGTCACTCTAGGATCTTGAGTCCTTGGGAGGAAAGTCCATGGTGGCACTTCATCCCCAGCCAACCAGAGGAGGCAAAACAGGATGCTTTGCTTTTTCTTGATCCTCCTTCGACTGCTCCCATTACAGGTCGCCATAGAGGACCATCCGCTATTCAGTTTGGCACAGGTTTTTACACTGTATGCCATTCCTGACACAACTCTCCCTATTTATCATTACTTGGGACTGGAACTATGCTTACACTCCCACTGACTGCCAATTGACCTTTATATTGCACGCCTGAGATTGAACCCAGGCTCTCTGACATTCCCCTTTCCACTAGCTAGATCTATCCACAGAGCTACCAAGGTTGCTAAAATATTTTAAATGTGACATATTTCTTACAAAACATGTTCCGTATGTGTTTTCCAACGAGAACACTGTACCCTACAGTTTATTTGCTCAGTATTAATGCTAGCTCTGTAAGGCATTAATACTCTTCAGAACACTGTTGTGTCTGAAGGCAACATACACATAGTGTAAGGCACATGAATTGGCAATGATGGCAAGTGCTACATGATCTCTGTTGTTTCTTGAACACATCAGCTTCTGAGAGACCTGGCAGACCCAGAGGGCTTTGGCTGGCAGAAGGGATCAGTCAGGTGCAGCACAGTGTTGGGATTTATTCATGTTGAGTGTCTTGTCAATGACTGGCTCTTCGTGTGATTAGTTATTGTTCTAGATTTGAATGATGATCAAGGAGCCAATTTAGCTCTCTGTTCTTGTTTCTGCCATGCGAAGGTCGAGAGCCCAGGAAGAGGTGACCATTCAGCCACACAGATCTAATTTTAAGGGTGTGTCCAGAGTGTGCACATGGTGCATATCAAGTACTACTTGTTCCAGCATGTCCTGCTACATTACAGATAGACTTCAGTTTAATCCAAATCCAACGTAAGTTAAATTTATTGTAAATCAAGAAGTTTAATATATAGTGTACATACATCATAGATGATTTCGGACAGGGCTTTTCCTCACTACATTTCCCAGTGCTCATCGCTCCCATCACATAACTCTATATCTCACAGCGAGTGCTGGAGAGTATTGTAGTGCATAGTGTACATTAAACACGTTTAAACCACAACCACCATCACCGCTACAGCTGGTAATTAACATAAACCTTATTTTATAATAAAGCAATTAATATCTCATGTAATTTATTGAAAAAAATTTAAAAAATGAAAAACAAAAACACTTATGGAACAACCTTTTCCTCAGTACATTTCCCAGTGCTCATCACTCCTGCTATGTGACTCCCTACTTCAGGCACTGCCGACTTCCTCATCAGAGTGCAAGAGAGTACGGTCCTGTGTATACTCCTTGTCTGGGAAAATTTGAAAAAATTCTGAGTACAGTTTCCACTGAATGTGTATTTATGTATAAGTCGGGTCACCTGTATTCCGGAATTTTAAACTGAAATCTGGTATTGTTCCCCTTGAGTCAGTGGTTTGGGAGTGATACACATTTTTGCTGTACTCACATTTGTTTTTTATGTATGTCATCTCATACTCATACAAATAAAAGTAAAACAACAGACTGTACCTCATTACTGCACTGTTTTTTGCCATCAGTCATCCGGCAGTGATGTAGTTGAGCCATACACACATAATGCAAGTATGCTCACTTTTTTACTGGACTATTTCAGGAAACTGACTTCTAATCATGACTAAGATAACTTTATATTCACTTATACAACCTCAAAGCAGAAAACGTTGGGATAGTATGGAAAATTCAAATTTAAAAAAAGGTTTTTAAACATTTCAATAATTTTTTCACACATTTGTTTACAAACTGGTGATCCTCAGCCCACATTTGCTCCTAACAGACTCAGCCTTTTGTGGATGCTGCTTTCGTACCAAATCATGATTATAATCACCTGTTGACATCACCTGTTTGAAATCACATCATAATTGTTTTCACCTTATTACTAGCCCTATATTGCTCTTGTCTCAACTTTTTTTTGGAATGCATTAGGTCTGAAATCCTTACTGTCTGAAAGGTCTGGGTTCCTACTGTCTGCATTCAAATAAATGCCAAAGTAATACCGTCCCAATTGTTTCTGATTTGGGGTTGTATTTTATCCAAATCACATCACTCCCAAGAACATGCAAATTTAACTTACCACCCTGTTTTATGACGTGGAACACAAATTGACTAATTGTATATATTTTACACTGATAGTTGTATTTAATGCTTATGGTATTTAAAAAGGTTCATTCTGCCTTTTCTTTGTCAGTCATCCATCTAGACTTAAGAGGCAACATTGTCATGTTGGCACATCCCACCACCATACTGTAAGGCTAAATATTATGTTAAAATAGTAGCAATGCAATTGTTGATATAAAAATATGACATAATAGTTAGTATACAGTTTAAAACTGGTTGGAGAGGGTTGGTTCGCACATGCCGCAGCACACCCACTCCTTTAGACAGTCACAGGATATCAGGTCAATTCTCGTAATATTTTTATAAACCATAAATCTGTGCGTGCGTATCTTTGCGTAAACATGCTATTCACTATACTGTCGACCCCATGCTATTCTGAGTCAGTCCCTTCCCTGTTGCCAAGGCAACCAGAAGGCAACATGAAAGCAATAAAGGAAACGGGAGTGATGGAGAGGTGCTGCATGGCATAGGGTCCACTCCCATCAGTGTCATGAGAATCATTCTTATTTTCTCTCTCTCACTCTGTGAATGTGTTTGGGTATGTATGGAAACATAAAATGACACCACTAGCCCAAATTTACTTTGAAAAAAAGGAATTGTTTTTTTTTTGTAAGGTGAATCCTCTGAAAACACTTGCAATCTCCGAAACGTTACCCGAATTTAGCCATGTGCTCAAAAGGGCACCAAATTTTTACTCCATGATCATTTTCTGATGATAATTTCTACAAAAAAAAATATAGATAGTTTGCATGATTTGGATCTTTTAAAATTTGGTCACCTTCTAGGTATCAGTTTTGACTGTGCAAAAAAATTACTTGAATTCTACATATCGTGCTTGTTAGATGGAATGTCACAAAAAAAAAGAAGGTAGAAAATTCAGCAGAAATTTTTGAGAACATTTTCAATGCTCTCACCCTTAAATACCCTTATGCATTAGCTTAGAATCCATTTAATGAGCTGATGGTACTGCACTCTCTGTCAAAGAAATGTGAGTGTGAGAATGTGTAGTTTGGGTTCAGTGTTGGTCAAATCCATGTAGAAGAATGTGCATGTGTGTTGGCTCTTATTTAAACGAGACAGACAGTGACAATGGCCTTGAACTTGAACCCCCTTAGGTCCCCTTGACCTCAGTCCCATCCCTCACGCTCCTCCCTGTCGGCCTGAAAAATTCCCATTGTTCAGCTGTCGGCATTAACTCTTCACACCCTCCACATGCTTTTTTTTCTCCCAGCAGCAGGGCCGTCGTCATTCACACCAGCACGGTGGGCTGCAGAGACCCCGTCTACAAGTGAAAGCCCCATGGGACAGTTTGTTTTCCCATAATTTGAATGCACAGAGTAAATTCTGTTCCCACACCCTCCGCTGCAGCTTTCCTGCTCTTTTATTTTACCAGAGTGACTTTAGTTGCTGTACCCTGATAGAGGGATTTGCAAGCATGGCAGACAGTGACTCAGACGCTTCTCACAGCTGGAGCACAGCAGTTAAAATGCAATTATGATGCAATTCAGAATATGCAAATCGAAACAAATGATTAATACAATATTGAATATCATTGCCTTTGTTTTTGCTTAGATAACATATAATAATTTTCCGCAAATGTTTAGGTGTTCGCTGGCATGTTGTGTCTTGTCAGAAAATGTACTATTAGTGTGCATTGAAGTCGACTAAATTTTACTTGTATTGTGTGTTAGGACTGATTCACAGACGGCATGCTGATGCAAACTGACTGGACCACAGTGTTGTGTCCAGAAGTGAAAGTTGGAAGTACCGCCAAAAGATTCAGAGGCAGTACCCTGTATATGAAAGAGGGAGAGCAGCTGGCACATTCAAACAAGTTATGGTCGGACAAGAAAACACATCTACTAATTGCCAAGTTGTTCTGAATTGCTTCTGAACCGTCCTTTCCGTGTTGCCATTCATTACTGCAATTTAAGTTTAGCGTTAGCTTCCTGTGCTGCAACTGACTGGTATCAGAGACATTATATAAGGAGGAGACTGGTCGCTGGTTGAAATATGAATGGGACAGAACATAACAGTCAACATGCCAACTGTAGTTATCATTAGAAAGAACCAATCGGCATATTAGTAAATGTGTCCAAGAGGGGAGTGGCAAATTGTAGTTTTCTGTATTATTTGAACCCAACATCACAAGTAAGTTATACCATTTTTGTTGGATTATACCTGCGATTCTAAATATGCATTTTAAACGTTAATTTCTCTTTCAGTTATGGATAAATAGGTCTCTCCCCATTCAAAGAGATAGGGTCTTGTATGACTGGAAATAACTGCCTGGTGGCGTTACCAAGATGGCAGCCTAGTGAACTTGTGTCTTAATGCTGATATCCAGTGTTATGGAGTTTTGCCAGGCAGACGTTTGTAGCAAAATCTCCCAAATAAAATGTGTAGTATATTAAGTTGTGATATTGTTTTATTCCAACAACTAGGAAGTGACATGAATTTTATAAATACGTGCGCAGTACTCCATCAACAACAGAGCGGGATCGGACAGGGTTGCCACATCCCGCGAGAGGAAGTAATCAGCTATATGGAAACAGTCCAAAAGAAGCAATGTGCAAAAAAAATGAAGCCCCAAAACAGGTCACCTACTACAATGTGAGAGAGATCACTTGATCAGTTAAAATTAAATACTACTACTACTACTACTACTATTACTACTACTAATAATAATAATGTATATTTGCTTTTATATTTAGAGGTTGAACAAAACCAACTTATATTGGATAGAGAGACAGGATCAAGGAGCAAGCCCAAATAAGTAACTACACTTTAGAAACAAGCCTCTTAGAAACAAACCTGTTACTTCATAGAAAAATAAACCTAAAGTAATTTACCCCTTTGTCGAGGAAAGCGAATAACACACCAAAAGAATAATGCAGAGAACAATTATTTAAACGTTTAAGAAAGAAAGTCTGAGATGCTAAAATCTTAGCCAATGTCAAGACTTCACATTTAATTGTTTTCAAGGATGCATGAAGCCAAAAGAGTGTAGTGATGAAGGTTGTGGTAGAAGTACCAGCAAGATTTTAAATACTACTATACTATTTTCACCCCTAGTTGTGTCCCCTGTCATAATATGAGAAGTCCCGCAGCTTCGCCTATATAACTGAACTTTGACACCTTCACAGTGTCCTGCT
This sequence comes from Ancistrus triradiatus, assembly GCA_025084515.1. NCBI lineage: Eukaryota > Metazoa > Chordata > Actinopteri > Siluriformes > Loricariidae > Ancistrus > Ancistrus triradiatus. Next base: position 84,393 of record JAJAGP010002780.1, read on the forward strand.
TGTCCCAATTTTGTCATCGAATCATACATCACTGCCATATTTCCATTGTTCAGGAAACAACATCTACCCCAGTTCATTATTGAATGCTTACGTTACTCTGTAAACAATACCTGTAACTGCACAATGTGAATGAACAAAAAGTTTACTATTGTACACAGATTATGTAAATATAATGTCAGTTTATGCTTTCAGAAATTAAGTGTTCACTGTGCCACCCAACTGCCAGTCAATGGGAGTTGTTCTTTTTATTACACTGCTGAATAAACTCTAGATGTAATCCCAGGAGATCAGCTGGTATCATGGAGCACAATTTTGTATCCATTCTGATGTCCGATGAACACAACCTGTAGCTTCTGGTCAATGGTTTTTATGGCGCAACACAATTGACTGATTGTATAGAATGAATTAATCGGTGTAAATATGTTTTTCATACAGCAGCAAGGTTTATGGCCCAAATCAAACCTACAGGCTTTGCGATAACTACTTGAAGATCAAAGAAGGAGTGTCATGGATTTTCTTCTTTAAATCCCCATCAAACATTTATGGGGGCACATGAAGTCAGAGAGAGCCAAGTAACATCACTAGATGCGCTTTGGAATGTTGTGAAATCGTAACATGGATCATCGGATTTTGTAACTTGTGTAGTCCATGCCAACTTGAGTGCATGCTGTTGTTACATACCAATATTTATAATTTCTGAAATGTCTGAAAATTACTTTTCAGTCATTGTTATTATATGTGATTTCTCCACAACTGCAACCATTACTGGTGGAGCCCCTCAAGGATCCATCTTGGGCCCTATTCTATTCTCTCTGTACATGCTCCACATGAATCCATCTGTCAGAAGTATAATATTTCTTATCGTTGATATGCTGATGGAAAATGGTTCACTCGACCTCCTCAAGAACTGTCTGCAAGATAGAAGTTGCTGGATGTCAAATAACTTCTTAAAGTTAAATCAAGACCAAAACCGACATCATAATCGTTGGAAACCCTGTTCTACCAGCATTGTAGCCAGCTTTGTATCCAAATCCTTGGTGTCATTTGGTTCACTCTTTACAACTTTGTGAAGCAATGATAGTAGCTTGTATGTGCGTTTTTTTTAAATCACCCTCAGAATAATGCCAAACTCACACACATTTCCTGTCCACAACGCTTTTGATAACTGTCATCCATGCATTCATTTCTTTTCTTCTCATCTTTGATTATGTCTGCTCTGTAACTTCAGTCTTACTCAATCCAGCAAGCAACGCCTCAGTTGGTTCCAATGCTCTGCCAAGGCTCCTGACAGGTCTAAAGAAAAAAGAGAGCATCACTCCTGTACGTGCCTCCCTGCACTGGTTTCCCTGTGAGATTTTTTTAATTTAAGATTATATGTTTGGTTTTTAAAGTTTTACCTCTATGGCTCCTAGCCATTTTAATCTGACATGCTTTGTTTTTATTTCTCCCTCTTGGTCGATGTGCTCCCAAACCAGCTGTTTTCCAGCCCGCCCAGGGTTCTCGGCTGAAGTTTTAAGAAGGGAGATCGGGCATTCTCGTCCTGCACCTAAACTCTGGAACAGCCTTCCATTTTACAAGTCCTCTTCGACACTAGACATTTTTAAAACAAATTTGAAAACTCATTTTCACTTTGGAATTTGGATCTTTTTAGATCATTTGCGATTTTCTTTTGACTTACTGATTTTGTTTGAATCTAGAGACTTTTCCAGTAGTCTTTTAACCTGATTATTTTACTGTGCAGCACTTTGGTTGACACTTGTTGTCTTTGAAATGTGCTATACAAATAAACTTGTCTTGTTAATTTGAATTCAAATAATGTATTACATTTGTGAGAAAAGCAAAATGCAAGCATTTTCACTAGTGTTCTCAGACTTTAAGTATATTTATAAATACAGTCTGACCTGGTTATCTCGCCAATCTCATATCTCATCCCCTGTGATGGCAGGGTGGATTTCCTTCCATGCACTTTACTTCCAGCAAACCTCGGCTCTCAGCTTCGCCATTCCTGAAATGTGACAAATGTCTTTCCAGCAATTAAATTCTACCCCGTTAAGCCGCCATGTTGTCAGACCGGTCGTTAGGGGTCACTTTAATCCTGCTGACAGGGTAGCCTTCCCTGCTGTCCTCCCAGCTGGCAGATCTTGACACTGTTCACTCTGCCGATGCCTCGCTTCTTATTGTTGCTCTATTGATGTGTTCATGTCATCATCAGTCTTTAGTTTGACCTAAGAGCAGCGACAAGACGCGATTGACACACGACCTTGATGGCCTATTTTGAACCATCAGAACTTGCGATGCCGGATATGTAGAGCCCTTTTTGTTATTTACATCCGCAGACTGGCCTTCTGTCGCATGTACTACATTTTTATGTACATTGTAAAGAGTTGTATGATCATGAGGCTCCCAGTAAAACACATTATGTTTCCGCATTCAGCTATGAATGTCACTGGCTTTGTCTAGTTTTTTGTAACCTCGTTAAGTTGCCTAATTCGCCCCTCGCCAAAAATAGCCGTGAAACAGAGGTAGGTGAGATAATGAGATATGTTCATTTTGGTCAAAATGTAAATTTGCGAAAAATATTCATAATCACAATGATGACTGTGATGGACCGTGGTAGCCTAGCGGGTAAGGTACTGGACTATGGACCAGAAGGTCCAGGGTTCAAATCCCACCTCTGCCAAGCTGCCACTGTTGGGTCCTTGAGCAAAACCCTTAACCCACAGTTGCTTGGATTGTAAGACTGTACCAACTGTAAGTCGCTCTGGATAAGGGCGTCTGCTAAATGCTGTAAATGTAAATGATTAGAATCTTTAGCTTAATCATTTCAGTGACATTTTGCCTTTTGGTACCAGCACTTCCCTGAAGAATGCAGATCAGACCGGTGTGTGTTCTTTTTATTCTGCAGGGGGCAGAATTAGTGAATTTTTTGCTTTGCCATTCTCTTATTGTGCCACAAAACGTATTCAATGTTCATGAAATGAAATTATAGGCTAGATCGTTTTACTTCAATTGGTTGTATTGATGATACAGTTTTACCAGCGCATCATTTCTCTCGCCACTCCTTCACTTCACCATTTTGTAAAGGTGATTTTGTTATCTGGTACCAACAGCAGGTGAGAAGCACTGTATTAACAATCAAGGGCTTATTCAGAAATTAAAAGAGCAAATCAACTGCTCACTCTTGGCACAAGCCACTGCACAACCCATGGATGCTCTTTTGGTGTCCTGGCAACTGGTAAACAAGAGGATAGAGAGAGCTTCTCTCCTCGCTTCGCATAATGGACTCCTGAACGCTGGTGCTTTAGCATGCTAATCATGCTGGGTGAGAGGCAAGTACAGCTCTCAGTCAGACCTCAACAAACACTCTCCAGCAGAACTAAGACGCTGTCAGGAAGAGATAACCGACATCTATCGAACGCATTTACATTTCAGACTAGATCATTTATTTGATTGGACCAAACTGGAGGTTCATATGAATTATAAGATCCTGAATTCAGTGCAAATGATTAAGATAAATTGCAGATTGGGTAATAATGAAGGACAGAACCTCGACCTCCTGTATCCTGTACACCCTGATAAACTACACACCTAATTTCTACCAAATTGAACTATAAATAGAACTAAATATTCTCAGCAGCCTATGTATTTGCATTGTGCATAAAAGTCTTGCTGATCATGAGAGAATGTGTGGTCCTTACCTTACCTTACCTTATAGGTGACACATATCTGAATATGACAGAATAAAGGTCAGTTTAATCCTGCTGTCTGACCCAAATGAGTTTAATATCAGTGTTAGTACATCCTACTTTACTACACCCTGCGTTCTGTCTCCTGGCACCCTGACAGCTGATAGACTATCAGTGTCTCAGGACACCCCAAAACACATGTCACAAAACACTGTCATCATCACTGACAGACATAACAATAGATACACATTAACAATTGTAATAAGCAGAATTTAGAATTTCTAAGATTTCTAAGAGTATTTGCCTGCTATTGTTTACATTCATATTTGCTGGATCATACAGCCGGTACGTGCAGAGACCTGCAGACACACTAGCACTGGATGGACCACGGGTGTATGGTTTAATTTGCTGTGCATATTAATGCATGCATCGAGTTGTTTTATAGCGAGCATCTCGGCTGTAAACACCAACGGCAGCGCCTGTAAAACCAATCGCTATGTGTGTATGGGAATTACAATGGTCCACCTACACATATTAAGACTGGGTGCAGCTAGCACGCTTGCAGGCAGTAAATGTTTTCCTTGTTAAACTATTCTAGAGTGCACAATATAAAAACCGTACAATGATATTAAAGTGTTCCTAAATATTCCTCTGATGCAGTGTTATGTGTATGCTATGTTAGATCTGCAACAAATAAGTAATAAGTGTCCTGTTCTTTATATATGCATAACATTCTTTTCTGTCACAATTTATTAATGGAAAAAAGACATAAGACCCATATTCTGTAAATCTGTATTTGTATTTTTTATTTAGTATCCATAACAGGACAAAATAGACCACACATGGACGTCTGTAGGACACAGTTGATCACATTAGTCTAAATGAACATACCTCTACTCGCACTTTGCATAGGAAATAATTTTTGCATAGTCCATACATTTTTAATATTTCAATCTAAAAATAATAACAATCACTTTTATTATATTGATAGCCTTCAAAGGATTTAGGAAGAAAAGTGTCCATGATCACGAAAAAAGGGTCTTAAAATAGATTGCACAGTTCTCATTACAAATGTAAAATATCGATATATTTGCAAATACATTTTAGAAAAAATATTTGCCTCTGCCCATTTCTGAATATAGCATATTACTATTTTTTAAACAATATAAACAATACTTCACAGTGTATAAATGAAATAGAGAGAACACAGAAACCTAACATTGCAACCTGTAAATAATTGTGATTATTAATTAATAATATTATACAGTATTAGCTCTGACAATAATAATAATAATAATAATAACAATAATAATAACAATAATAATAACAACAACAACAAGAACAACAACAACAATAATAATAATAATAATAATAATAATAACAATAACAACACCAACAACAATAATAATAATAATAATAATTATTATTATTGTTGGTGTTGTTATTGTTATTATTATTATTATTATTATTATTATTATTGTTGTTGTTCTTGTTATTTTTATTATTATTATTGTTGTTGTTGTTATTATTATTATTATTACTACTATTATTATTGTTATTATTATTATTATTATTATTGTTATTATTATTATTATTACCTATATGAAAAATAGCAATTGATCATTTTCATCTGACTGTGTATTTAATTATTATTAAGCAAAAATAAATACAGCATAACAGTGCAACTGAATCGATTATACTACTGCAAGTCTGATTATTGTGTGAACAAGCAACAACAAAAACACCACTAAAAAGAGTAGTTTGTTCTACAAATGTTAACTGAAAATACTATGAAGGGTGCAAATAGATTTGTTTCCTCTCTCTAATTAGAAACCTCTCTAGTTAATCTTGTCCTAAAGTGTTAATAATGCATATTATAAGCTCGACACAGATCCTACGCTCACCATCGATGATTGTACATCCAACACAATTGCATAGGGAATAAAGACAACAGCTCTCTCTACAGCAGGTGTGTATGTGCCAACACACAGAGCTGTTCAATCACAGTGCAGTATCCTTCACTGCTGCCGTGGGTCTTACGCTCATGCACCCCGTTTGTGATCTTTTATCCATTAGTGCAGCAGATTGTAGAGGCTAACATTTTGAAAATAAGATCATGGTCAGCTAAAATGATCTACAGCCTGTATTAGTAGGAGGATTTGTCTGTAATATGTGATCAGTTAGAAAAGGGACAGGGTAGGTCATTTGAAGGTGTGAAGTGCTCTATTGTAAAGATCCGTTTTAGATCAGATGATTGTCTAGAACAGGATTAAAAATTCTCCCATAGTGTGTCTGTTCTATGAAATGATTTCTGTGATCATTTTAAATGAAACTATTGCAAATTTACATTATTCAATTTATGATTCTCTCATAAAACCCCAAACATGACTATGTAGCACTTTGTATTCAATTCCAACTCAGTTCAGAACATTTCCCATGAGTGCTCACCATGTCATTGTATTAAATCAAACAAAGATGGTATGATTTCACTGTACACAGTACATTTACACCAGTGAGTTTTTTGTGCCTTGTTTCTGCTCTGTCAAATATGTGTCCCCTGCTGCGAGTGTACTACACACAGCTAATGTTAGTATTCAAACATAGCATCTAAATCACAAGATCTAATAACAATAATAGTTACAAAATCAAAAAAGGATGCACCCGCAAGGATGGAAACTGAAATTGATGCGTTGGCAACAAAATGAGCAAAATACAAAAAGAGCCTACAAGTGCTACAATGCAACAATGTTGGGGCACACAATCAAGCGGTATGGAGTACACTGATTTGTCATTCATGTTCAGATGCTGTGTACTTGAACTCTCTTTCGTTCTTTCCAGCACCTGAAATCAGAGCGATATTTTTATTAGAAATAGAAATTCAATTCATCAAAGAATAACAATGAACTTAAGAAATGTTTTGTGGGTTATTCCTGATAGCAGAGATCAACAGCGAGTGTCTTGAGTAAATGCAGCCTATGAATGGCCTACTGGAATTAAAGTTCACACGAATGCCAGGTGGGGATTGAGGGCGAAGTTGAACGTGTGTCGGCGCTTGGTACGCTCTGAGGCTAAAGCAAAGATGAAGCATGTGACCAGTACTAAGTATGCGATGCTTGGTGAACCACAGAGCAAAACCAGTCTCTGTACAGCTTAGGCCAGAAACTTAAGATATTAAGGTCAAGAAGGGATGCAGTAACACGAAAAGGGCCACCATAAGTATTGCATCTACTATGATTTGCTCCTAGTTAGGGCAGCAGAGTGAGGTCGTCTTGATCGTCCAAAAGTGTTTGGCACAAGTCCTCATTTATTCTTGAGAGATTTGCCACTTGCATTCCAAAAGCAAAGAAGTTGATCTAAGATTAGCCCTAATCCCAAATAAAACATTGTAGCTTTGTATGGTAGGTAAAACAGAGTGGCACCGACTACCCTAACATCGCCTTTTTTATTCTTAACCGTGATTAACTTTCCCCACATGTAGTTAAAGAGGAACGATTGCAAAGCCAGTATTAAATTCTGAGCCGTAGGCCATAACTGCAGGTGATGGAAAGCAGAAAAAAAGAAACACTGTGTGAATTGGGGTGAGAGGAAGTAAAGATGAATGTGCAGAATAAGCGAGGGCGAGGGTATGCCACGGCAACAGTAGGACATAGACGGCACACTGTCGTCATTGTAGAGCGAGCTGAATGAGGTGAATTTACACCCGCAGCACGCGCCCTGTTAAATCTGGGCAGCAGGACTGGAAGACGGGAGGGGAGGGGGCAGAGGGTGTCAGCGGAACACAGAAAGGTGGTCTGTCTAAATGTTGGTGGGCACAGGCGTTTCAGAGCCAAACGCGGTGCACCGAAACCTCACTTTTATATGCGCTGCCATTTATTAGATGCTCTGTCTTTCTTTCTTTCGCTCTTTCTTCCCTGATTTTACTCTCGCTGAATGAATGGTCATTGCAGTGCTACTGTGTAACTGCTCCCCTCCCTCCCCGATTAAGCCTGAATGGGGGTCTGAATTGAGCAAACAGTCGGCCTGTCAGCTCAATAGGCGGTCTGACCATGAACTTCAAGTCCTTCCCAGGCCCTCGCCATCACTGGGAGGAGGAGGGGACAGAGAGGAGGGGAGTGCAGACACCCTCAGACTTAGGGGGCCCTGAGTGCCCATTTTTTTTCTTAGCCGAACCTCGGCGCGGTTGTTCCCAGGGCTGGTGCCTGCACGGAGAGCTGGAGACCAGCTGCTTGCTCGGCCGAAAAAGGAGGGGTGTGTGTGCGCAGACATGAGAGCGTCTGCCCCATTGCCCATGCCCTACTTGCCTCCCAGCAATATACACGATAACACACGCTCCCAGACACAAGCTGCCACTGCGCCCTCGCTCCCCGTCATCTCGGTACTATAGCCAGCCTCTGAGGGACTGCTGTTTGTATTGTTTTAGCTGTGCATAATTTCCTCCGGGCCAGACTTCGCTCCCAGACTCGTTCCCAAATTATCACCTGTTTACTGTCATGCGATAAACCTAAAACCTCCTAGTACAAGCATTCACATTTTAAAAAATTTGAAATAAAACATTTCCGATGGTTTGACGTACGTTCTGGATACAATCTGGATTGGAACATTCTGGGGAAAATGTGTCCCTTTTATTTTTCCTGATGGGGGTGCATTAGTTAAAAAGTTTTTTTTTTTTAATGTAGACAAAATTCTAGTTGCACAAAAACCAAGAAATTCTTCCACAATTGTCACCTATTAATTCAAGAAAGATTGGACATGCTCAAAGCATGCTGTACTCACACAGGCAGGGTTAAGTCAGAACTGAAGTCAGTTTTTAATTCTATAATCAAATCAAAAATAGTATTTGCTAGTTCTCAGATGGAGTCTCGTCCCTTATGCAAGTTTTTTCAAAGCTCTGTGGGCAAATGTGGGACAATGAACAGCATTGTTTAGCAGCTCTCCCTTTGTTAATCAGACCTAGCCGTCTCTAATGAGTGTTTATAGTTAAGCGGGTTACAGCTCGCTGGCCTTGATAGCAAGTTTCTCCAGACAAAACAGCACTTGATTTGTCTGGACAGTGACTCTCATACGCTAAGCTACCACTTAGCATCTTCTGATCACGCCTCTATCTGTACGTCTGCGCTACTAGCATAACCCAAAGAAAATGATTAGTGTCGACTGGTTTGAGTGCATGTTTTCATTAAATACTCAATAACTCAGTAGAGAAAGCTCTAAGCAGTGCTTGAAACATGGGAAAAAACACTTCGGTGTATTGATTCAAAATGGCAGCCCGCCATCTCTGTGCCTGGCATGGCGACGACGAGGGTAGGAGAATCCCCGATGGCATTCTGTTCAGTTCTTGTGCCCGTAGATGCCCGCTTTGACTCTCCCCCATTGTGGCAGACGATCATTTAATGCAAGCAAGTACAAAACGCCTCCCCGCCCGCTTTCATGTGTGATTTTCACAATTAACAAACACATCTGCTGTAATTTAAAAAAGTATCGGCGCTCGGAGGAGAGGGGGTTGCAGTGTGCATGCATATGCATGCGCGCGTGTGTGTGTGTGTGTGTGTGTGTGTGTGTGTGTGTGTGTGTGTGTGTGTGTGTGTGTGCACGTGTTTGGAGGATGTAACGTGGAGCACAGCGATGGCGGATTTACCTGCTAATTTTTCCTCCCTCTTCCATTTCATGCCAGTGCTCTCTAAGATGGTGGTGAAGCGTGGACCGCCGCTCGTCACAGTAGGAAGGGGCAGCGAGGCAGCGAGAGGAGGGGCCGCGAGCAGCAATGCATCTTGGGGCACAGAGAGTCTCAACATCAACCCACCCCTCCTCCTTAACTTCCACCATGTTTTCCTTTCCTCTCGCTGGCATCGTTTCGAGAGAGAGAGCGAGCGATTGGTCATCTGTACGAAAGAGAAATTGGAAAAACAATAAGCGTGAGAGCGAAATAAACTTGCTGGACTGCAAGCGTGTGAGAGGGTACGCCGAATCAGACATGCGCGCATGCATACGTGCACACACACACACACACACACCTTTTAATGTCTGTTCACATGGTACAGTCTGCCCCCGAGCATGCAAATGACTTTCATTATGCAAATGCATGCAAATCAGTCTCAACCATCTGAGAATCAAGGCTGGGAAAAATCTACACAGAGAGATAGAATGAAAGACAGAGCGAGAGCAGGGGATAAATCCTTTTGGCTGGCAGCAGTCTGCGAACAGAGGTGGTGGGAAGCAAGAACGGTGGCCCAGGGTGAACAAAAATGACTTGCCCTGTCTATGTGGCATCATGTAATCATCCTTTCCTGGCAGTAAATGCTGTACCTTTTAAATCAGTTCTCATAATTATACATTCGCAACGGCGAATGAACAGCTGCTTTTATGTGGTGGATACGTATTTTTGATACGTTTTTAAATGTTGTATTCCCGCTGCAGCCATATTATTTCTCAAATGACCTTGTTCTCAATAAGAAGTACAGCATATAAGGCTGTAAAAAAACTATATCCTATCAGGACTTTGGAGCAATTCTGGCATTAATGACATGAAAACCATTGCACGCTTCTACACTTAGTACTTGGCTCATACAAACCAGTGGAATTGCACAGTCCCACATCTGAAAACAGGGATACTGCAACACAGAGGAACGACAGACAGAACTGTGGCGCTGAGAGGTGGTCTTTGTTTTAAGGTGGTTGGGGGCTCGGCAAGGTCTGAGTTTAAGGCACACAAGAGTGTGAAAGAGCTGGATGGGGAAAAGTAAAGAGCGGAATTAGAGGGGTGTAGTCCTGCTGAATGGCAGCAAACCTTCTCTAATTGGCACTTGACATTTTTTTGCAGCGGCCCGCTAAAGTGGGCCTTCCCTTAAGCCCTCTCCAGGCTCTTAGTAGAAAAATGCCTTATGCAAATAGTGCGAATAAGGACTGTTGGAAAGTCTCTGACATTAACAGCTGAGGTAACAATGGAATTCGATGCTTTCAGTGAACCTCTAGGTGTGTTCTATAGAGCAGGACAATTGGCTAATAAATGAACAGCCATCCATGTGATGTGCGGGAGAAAAAGACATTTGGCAGACTGGGCATGAGTTCAGCATGATGAACTTTTGGGACTGTGGTGGCCTAGCGGTTAAGGTACTGGGCTATGGGCCAAAAGATCCAGGGTTCAAATCCCACCTCTGCCAAGCTGCCACTGTAGGGTCCTTGAGCAAGACCCTTAACCCACAATTGCTTGGATTGTAAGACTGTACCTATTTGTAAGTCGCTCTGGATAAGGGCGTCTGGTAAATGTAAATGTAACTTTTTACCAAATGGCCCACTAATGCACACAACCAAGCAAGCACTTGTAAGTTATGTAAATATTTTGTTTTTCATTTTCAGCAGTGTTAACGACACAAAGTCTGTGTAATTAGCAAGCAAAATAGATTGTAGGCATTTTCAATACACAAATAAATGCAGGTTTGAAGGATAGTGTAGATGTTCAGTGACTGATTTGTAATGTTTTCTGTCTTTCATCACAGAAATGCCAGTGTGGAAAAGTGTATATACATTAGGGATGGGCAATATGACAATATTTGATCTTATCGTGATAACTTTTGTTATCATGATAGACGATATGTTTTTCTGAGGATATCGTCAGTGCTTAAAGAACACTGACCAGCTGTTTCATTATAAAGAGTGTACGTGCAGCACATTTTGAATAAAAATCACTTTACTAAGTGTGGGATAATATTTGAATAGATGTTTTTTAGAATCTGTTGCTACTGGTAAATATCATGTCTCACCCACCCCTAATATTATATATATAGTGCATGTCTGACCACTGTAAAGAACATCAATAGAGGTACTGTTTTTACAATTATTTAAGATTTAAAGTTTGCTCTGGACTGTCCAAATGGATATGGATATAAAATTAGCTTACACTTTCTGCTTTGGCCTGAACAAAGTCGATATTCACCTTTTTGCTATTACCATACCTAATCTTCATTGTATGAGTTGGCCCATTGACATAGCCAACAGGCTAAAGTACATTCTCTTTTATTTGGGGTGACAGTGGGAAGGAAGCTGGGGGAGGCTAAAGAGAAGAAAATGTAGTCCCAAGTTTTCTATCCCACAGTGCATCCATTTTGGAACTCAGTCAGTGTGTTTTATCAACTGAAAGAAAGGCAATGATAGGGCAAGATCCGTCTAGTTTCACTCCAACAACAGCTCTGTGGTTGTGACTCGGAAGTTGTGAATGGATAGTAAAGGAGCCCATTGTAGCCGTGTGACAAGTGAACTAGCTCTATAAACAGTACTGTCAACTGGAAGCTGGAGCAAAGGAATAGTAGGAAAGATTGAGGGGTGGGGGGCCGACAATGCTGTTTCTGGAGTTCAGAGCATGGGTTGATTTGCTATAAAAACTAGACATTCAAAAAGCATTGGAAATATATCAATTTATCTTGACCAAAAAAAGCTGTTCCTTCATGCCAACCAGGCCACGCCATGTAGATGGCATTTGTTCCTGGCATGGTGATGGCATACATTAAGCTGCTTAGTGGATGTCGAAAACGCCCTGGCACTCACAGTTTGCTAAACACCAGGATATAAAGTGTTCTTACGAGGCTTGCTGAGACCACACAAACCATTGTGCTCTCCGGTTAGCTTTGTGTTCATAGAAGAAAGGTAGATATTCGAATCATTTATTCATTTACCAACAAGGCCACTTAAGTGTGTGCTGCTGCTACTGCAATGCAGCAGGCAGCCCTGACCATGGCCGCTCAGCTGCTGCTGCTCTTTATTGCATTACCAAGGGCAGAGACTGTTTATGTGAAAAGACACACATGAATGCTTTGTTTAAATGTCAGTTAAACTATGTGCATAGCGTTCAGCACTTGCTTTCCATTTCTTCCTTACTACAAACCCCAAATCAGAAAAAGTTGAGACGGTATGGAAGATGCAAACAATATATGCAGCGTTCCTTACATTTCCTTTGACTTATTTCTTTGGAGATAGTATGAACCAGAGATATAGGTTAGGTTTATAGATATAGGTTAGATATAGGATAGGTTTTTTTTCTGGTTAACTTCATTTAATTTGTTTATAAACATCCATTCCTGCATTTCAGGCCTACAACACAATCCAAAAAGAGTTGGGATGGGGGCAATTTAGGTCTAGTAATTGAAAAAAAAAACTACATAATTATGTGATTTCAGACAGGTGATGTTAACGTGATTATAATCAAGATTTGGTACAAAAGCAGTATCCAAGGAAGGCTGAGGGCCTTCAGTTTGTCATCAAGTGTGTAAGAAAATTATTAAAATGTTTCAAACGAATGTTCCTCAAAAAAAAAAACTGGAAACGATTTACATATTTCACCCCCTATAGTGCATAATATCAGTAAACAATTCAAGGAATCTGGATGAATTTCAGTATGTAAAGGGCAAGGGCTCAAGCCTAAAGTGAAGATCCGTGAGCTTTGATCCCTCAGACGGAACTGCATCAAGAACCATCATTCATCAATGGCTGATAAAACCACATATAGGCACCTTTACATTCACAAATGCCACTTAAAACATTGCTGATTTGGGGTTGTACATAAACTAATTCATTCACGTTAGCCTTTTGTTATTTCACGATCCTTTATATTATACAGGGTATCTATTACGTAAGTCCCACCTTAACGTAGCTTCAATGGTGCCTCAGATTGTGGAACTGGGCTGTCAATAGTTGCTCTGGATCTGTAGCCCTCTCCACCGGCTCACAGCTTGGAACGGAACACTATTCACTACCAACTTATCAAGTTTCTGTGTTCATATTCAACCCAGCATTGGTCCATTGCAGCCCATTCTCTGTCTGAACAAATGTCAACTCCAATCATACTCCCTCTCTGTAGTAGCCACAGAAAATTGACCTCAAACTATGAAAAAAAATGTGAGATAAATTGGTGTGGCTCTAAACTTTTGGAAGCTGACAATAATATTTGAGAAATATGGTCGTTAGTGGTCAATTAAGACGTATGTAAGATGTGTACGTACAAATGTGTAAAACAGTCTGTATGTTGAAATGCTGAACTAATCCACACAGAGCATGGTGTATTGTATTAAGTCAGAGGGAGTGGCCATGTGACTGCTGCATTAAGCCGCTGTCTGCACTCAATCAGGAGATTACAGATTAAAAGTGACATTTTGACCAATCAGGCCACAACAAGATGCTCAGAAAAAATGCTTTCTTTGGTTACTGAATATACCTTCAGGAGCCACTGGCAGCTTCCAAAAGACCATTAGCTCATATTGTTTCAGATCATAGAGCATGTTTAAAAATGTCATCTTACCAGTCTTTCCTTCTGAAGGACACATCTTGCCTTGGCTCTCGAAAGAAGACATGCAGGTCAAGGACAGAGACACGAAGCACTGAGTGGACTTTCAGGTGTGTAATGGGATTCTTGTTACTTTCGGTTATCTAGCTTTATGAAGAACATACATCACTCATACAGCTAGATAACCAAAGATAACAGCCAACCCCTCCGGCCACCCATCTTTTCCAGCCACAGGGGGAAATGCCTCAGATTGAGATCTAAAAATCGAGAAGCTTTTGATTAACTCTGCAATTAGGACTCACACTGCGTTCAGTGAATTAGATGAATTTCAATATTAATTTGGTTTAGCTAATCACTCTGTAATTTGTTATACAGAAAATCTTAAACTCAGATGCAGGGGAATTACACTATCATTATCTAACCTACAGAGAGCGTTAGGCCACTGTGTTATGATATACAAGCGCAGAGAAATTACAC
>JAJAGP010002781.1:0-98788 GCA_025084515.1 Ancistrus triradiatus
TCAAACAGGTGCCATTAATACAGGTAACGAGTGGAGGACAGAAGAGCTTCTTACAGAAGAAGTAACAGGTCTGTGAGAGCCAGAAATCATGCTTGTTTGTGGGTGACCAAATACTTATTTTCCACCATGATTTACAGTTAAATTCTTTGAAAATCCTCCAATGTGATTTCCTGGATTTTTTTTTCTCATTTTGTCTCTCATAGTTGAAGTGTACCCATGATGAAAATTACAGACCTCTCTCCTCTTTCTAAGTAGGAGAACTTGCACAATCAGTGACTGACTAAATACTTTTTTGCCCCACTGTAAATCCTTAAAAAACAACCATAAAAAACAGTAAACATCAGTTGATTACAGAATTTTGAATGGTATTCTGTCATTTGAATTTAAGTCTTGTATGATCAGATGTTATATATGCAAGAGATTGCATATTTGATGCAGTTCTACATTTCAGTGTATTTTATCTCATTCTTGCTTGCAGAGTTTAAACAGGGTATTGCACTGAGGCTCAGTGTTATCATCATTTTTTCTGCTCATTATTTTTAGGTTCAAACACAAATCAAGGCAGAGATCCATTCCTAAGGGTCGTTAGAAATTTTCACTTCCAGTGAGTAGTTAAGAAAAGAATATTTAATACTTAACAACATTCTTTCTGGAACCACAGTAATTTACAGTAGCATCACAAAAACTTCAAACCCAATGCAGGTTACAGCACGTGTTGTGCAATGTGTCTTTTACTACAGCGTTTTAGGGCCACTGAGTATCAAAAATATATATAAATTGGATTTTGAGAATAAAGTCATTGGCCCTCATTCATGAAACCTTCAGAAAAAGACAAGCAAACTATGAGTAAATTATGCATAAAATGAACCTTCTCGAAATCTCTCTGCCAGATTCACAAACACTGCGTAAAGATCAGATTTATTAGTAGCATTTCTGTATGTTCCTGAATACCAATCGTTCACAAATTGAGCGTCTGCGCACGTTTCTTTATAATTAGCAAACAATCACCATAATCCATGCCCATGAAAAACAATTTCTGATGCGGAAATCAATATTTTATATAACAAAGTGCATTCAAATTGACACTTTTAATTTTTTCGAGAGTTCACAGTAGAGTTTCGAGTCCTAAATAAAGCAGCTTTGCAGCGAATTACTTGTATAAAAGCATGTGTAAAAGCATGTTTCCTCGTTTTCCAGAACAGTCCAGGATTTGGTTTGGCATGAAGCTTTAATCTAACAACAGACACCAGCCGGCACTTTCTCAAACTGGAGCCTCCGTCATCAAGCCTGTCTGTCACAGATGAATGAATCGGCAGCGTTACTGGTGAAACCTCTTTGTCAGGTATTATTCATGGTGGTGACAGTGATCTGCAGCTGAACTTAAATCTGATGATAAGTTAACACTAGAAAGCCCAGGATTCTGTAAGGCTACTAGAATGACCAAAGTGTTATTTTGACCGTTTGACATTTGTATCCTTATTTATAATACAGAATACAAATGCATTTCTCATATTAAAATAAGTTAAAGTAATAAGTGTTATAAGTTTTGATCATTATTTATTTATTGGTAAAATGAAGTGTGAAGTGCGCTTCATGTGGAATGACATGGAGTTTATTCTGAAAATATTACCAGTTTATTCTTGGAATCCAATATAAAACTTTAATCAGTGGACCAAAACGGCATCATACATCTTCACAGTTAGGCTACACTCTAACAGTTTCAGCTATCTGAGTCCACCATCAAGAGAACACTGAACAACACTTCAAAAAGAACATTGCTGCCCATCACTTGACACCTGGACAATCCAGAAGGCTACCGGAAAATATTTTGTGGATGGGTGAGACTAAAACATAGCTTTGGTTTAAATGAGATGCATTATGTCTGGAGAAAGAAAAATACTGTATTCCAGCACAAGAAACTTATCCTATCTGTGAAACATGCTATGGTAGCATCATTGTTTTGCTGCTCTTTTGCTGCATTTGGACTGGGACAGCTTGCCATGGAACAATTAATTCTGAATTATACCAGCAAATTCTAAAGGAAAATGTCAGGATATCTGTCTGTGAACTAATCTGAAGATAAAGTTAGTCACGTAGCAAGACAATGAACCTAAAATACGCAAGTCATTTTACCAAAATGATTAAAGAAGAGTAAAGTTAACATTTTGGAATGGCCAGGTCATTAGTCCTGACCTTAATCCATTAGCAGTGTTGTGGAAGAAGTGCATGGGAGCTAACCCACCAACTGTTAGGAGGGGGTCGGAGAGCCCTCCCAAATAATGCACAGGATTGGAACCCTGAATGCAGATCAGCAGACAGACCACAGAGTGAGGGAACAAAAACGAGTTTATTTAGAAATGAACAGATACTGGAACTTAGGAGGTGCACGATTCGTGAGTCGAGTCCAGGGAGCTGGCCGACGAAAGGGGGGGGTGTGCAGTGGGTGAGAAGAGCACGGCGGTGGAGTGATGCTTGCTTCCCAAACAGGAGGGTCCGGACCCAGGACCAGCAGGTTGGACCAGGAGACGGCGTGGAAGGAGGATGACAGGAGCGGGTTGACCGGGGAAGAAAGGAAGAACCGGTGTGAGTCAAAACAGGAAAGTATACCGGCATGGGAGCCGAAAAGAAAACAAAATTAGACTCAGTACGACTAGGGTTGGATATGCAGGGAATAAATACTAAATAAGACTGTAGGGACAGTCTGGCTAGAAGCTACGCTACGCTAACGCAGCTTAGGTGTAGCAGCCAGTACCGTGATGAAGACGGAATAATCTGGTGAAGTCTTGACAATCGGCTGGCGGTTATATGCAGGACGGAGATGATGAGTGATGAGTTTCAGCTGTGTGTAGTTGGAGGAGGCGTGGATGAGACGGGAACGGCAGCCAACCGATCGCTAGGAAGCAAGCACAACACACACACACGCCGCGCTCGGGAAAAAGGTAAACAAAACGTGAGGGATCGTGTGCAAATGATCAGAGGCGGAAAAAGCGGTGACGACCCAGAGCGAACCCCAACACCAACATCCCAGAGTTGAAACTGTTCTGTTTCTGCATCACGTGGGGTCGCCGATGTCTCATGTGATCCCTCTTGGCTGTGTTACCTACCAGTTCTCCTCTTTCTAGCTATGCTGCTATAGCTAATGCTGCCGGGGTCTCATGCTACACATGGCCTCAGTGATTGTTAATAGACACTGTGCTCTTAATCAATAACTAATTACATTTTCTGTTTTCTCTTGCTGTGTTCCTGTACCAGTTCCAGCCCCACACATGATGTTCATCCGCTTCAGCTTCACTCAAGCTGCTTCCATCATCAGCTCCAGTCCCACCATACCCAGGCCACACCAAAGGACAGTAACCCTCACCCTCCTCCGGTTATCTGGGGATGAAGTGCCACCAACGACTTTCCTTTTTAGACTCAGGATCCTAGAGTGACTCTGTGTATCAGACTACTTAATGCCGATGTGCATATTTTACATTTTATTTGAACTATGACTCCATGACTTTAGTTTTATTCTTAGATTTATCATCTACGCCGCCCAAGGAGGTTGGGTCCCTTTTTGAGTCTAGGTCCTCCCAAGGTTTCTTCCTCATAACGCTTAGGGAGTTTTTCCTTGCCACTGTCGCCCTAGGCTTGCTCAATTTGGGATTGGACGTAGATATTAGGAGATAATCTAAACTTGTAAAGTTGAGACAACAAAAAATGCTTTGAGACAATGCTCCATTGTAAAAAGTGCTATAGAAATAAATCTGACTTGACTTGACTTCTGTATGGTGCCAAAAGTCTGAAACTACCAGCAAAAACCTTTCTATTTTGTATTCTAGTCTCATTTAACACAATGTTTTTCATTACAAATCATACAGTCTAACCAGCATAACAATTTGAGTGAATTTGCCTGTCATGGACTTTCCTCCACAGTCACCTGACCTAAATCCCAGCAGGCATTCATGGGGACACTTGAAGACAGCTTCACAAGATGCTATTTGGAATATTGTGAAATCATGCCGGGATGAAATGGATCATTAGATGCAAACTTGTGGTATCTACGCAATCTTGAATACACACTTTAAATTAGATTAAAAAAAGATTAAATTCTCAAATGTATGGATTTCTTCTCAGCTTTTCACTAGTAACTCTTCACAGCATAACACATGATTTGTAATGAAAAACACAGTATAAAATTCAAGAAAAATGCAATTAACTAATTATTAATCGTCTACTGCTGATATTGATTTTTTTCTGAGGTGTTTTGTACATTTCGCATAAGGGGAGGTTGGTAAAGTCTAAATCAATTGTCTAGATTATTAACTGTTTGGAGGTATCCATTCCCTTGATAGATGTTTTTGTTGTTGCAAGGTGGTTATTAGTGTGGTCAACAGGGTACTCATATAGGTTGCATAGTGAAGATACTCTGGATATTTATAAATTAGTTATGTCATGCTCATTAATTGCAGAGTTCAACACAGAGTGGAGAATGTGATCTGAATGTACAGCTATTTTAATAAACCAACAGTGTCCACAGTAATTTGTGATTCGGTGCTACAAGGTAAGAAAATTGGTCAAAAACAACAAGCCTAGAAGATCGTGAAAAAAATGTTTCTTTCTGATTGAGAAAATATAATCACAATGAGAAATTGCAGTTCTAGTGTGTTGTGTCAGGGTAGTGTGAGTGGCATTCTGAAGAAACAAAGAGAGATTGGATCAATAAATGGTAAAAAAGAGAAAGAGTAAATCTGATTGAACAGTTCATATGAAGCCATATGTAAAGTTATTTTTAAAACCTTTATGAAAGTATGTTGAGAGTATGTTGAGGTGATGAGGATCACCACTTTATATCCCTTTAGTTTATGTTTTTAGTCATTGCATCAAAATTGAATTTGAGCAATGTTTTGGACTACCAGTGTACTTGTAGAGTTTATCTTTTTTTAATATGTGCTTCATTGATATCTTGTTACATTGCATTTTGTATGCCCACTAATACTGCTAATGGGCACACTAGTCAATCCACTCCTATGAACAGTAAGCCTACTACAAAATTTTATAACATAGCTCAAACTCAGTTACAAAATATACGGATGACTAGTGAGAATAAAAATAAAGGACATAATGAATAAGAATGAGAAGCAAATAAAGCAATGGATGTGTGTGAGCTAAAGGATGAACACAAGCTTGAAGAGAGATTATGGTTCACAGCACACTGCTCACACATAGTGCCATGGCTTGGCACACTGTAAATCTAGGGCTCATCTCTATGCCCAGCTGTCCAATTGCACATACGCACATGCTCACTTAGCTAGCCAAGGCAGATTGTGGGTAAGTGAGGAGCCAGGTGTCCCAAATACAGGGTCTTGTAGAAGAACATTGAAGTCCTGAAGAATCTTTCACTAAGAAATTGAAACATTAACAAGTCGGTAATGTTCTGAGACCTCACAAGGGACTAGAGGAAAATCTGGAAAGGTGCCCAAACTTTTATACACTTTTGTGTTAGTTTTACGTTTTAATATGTATGCATTAAAAATTGCAACATTTTAGACCTTTTGGACACAATTTACACCTGTGCTTTTACTCAGACATGCAATTATCTAACCAGGTAGTCAGTGTTATATATAAAATCATGCATATACTTGTTCAGCATCTTACACTAATGGTCACCTCAACCATCAGACTGGAGAACCTCAGTGATTTTGACTGCAGCATGATTGTTGGTGCCAGATGAACTTCTTTCTACTTATTTATGTAATGGCTGATCTGGTATTTTCAGACATAACAGCCTCTAGAGTTGCTCAGAATGGTGCAATAAAGTAAGCAGAAGTTCTGCAGACGGAAACGGCTTGTTAATGAGAGAGGACAATGGAGAATTACCATACTGGTTCGATCTGACAGAAAGGCTACTGTACCTCAGATAAGAACCCTGTTCAAGTGTAGGGAGGAGAAAAGCATCTTAAAGCTTAAATATTAAACCTTGAGGCAGCTCAGCTACAACAGCAGAAGAGCATATCGATTTCCACTTCTGTCGGCTAAGAACAGAAAGCTGCAGTGGACACAGACTTACCAAAACTGGACAGATGAAGACTGGAAAATGTAGCCTAGCCTGATGAATCTCTGCTGAAGCTTCTTGCATACAGAGCACGTGAGCATCAGCATCAGCGTTACACAGTTTTCAGTGCACATGTGGTAAAGAAAACGAAAAGTATTAGTTTTTCTCTATCTTACAAAAATAAGTATTGTACTGAATTTAACTACAGTGATCTACAACTACTATTTATGTGGGACTATGGTAGCCTAGCGGGTAAGGTACTGGACTCTGAACCAGAAGGTCCAGGGTTCAAATCCCACCTCTGCCAAGCTGCCACTGTTGGGTCCTTGAGCAAGACCCTTAACTCACAATTGCTTGGATTGTAAGATTGTATCAATTGTAAGTCGCTCTGGATAAGGGCGTCGGCTAAATGTATTTATAGTAGTTTTACTACATTTACTATGTTTAGTAGTAGTTATAATTAGCTAAAGCAATTTGTAAACATTTGTATGCTGTGACAGACTTGGTTTTGTCTGTAGTGTAATTTATAAAACCCATGTTTACAGCGCAGCAAATGCGAGCAGAGGCAGAGAGGGTCAGATTTAAAAATCCTCCCACAAGGTCAGGCCAAAATAAAAGTGTCACAAGAGAAGAAAAAGGAACCAAACCATGCATTCTTGAAAATGCGGTACATGGACCACGAGCCACTCACCAAGGTGGAACGTGAAGGGATGCATTATTTGCAAATGCCGCATGGCCTGGCTACAGCACGCTATTTGTGATACCCTCCTGCCTTTAGGCTTTAGTGGATGTACTCACATCACTTGCCGATTTCACAGAAAGTATACAGAAGGAGCTGGGAAACCTATGGATGATCCTACTGGCAGTGGCAGAAATACACAAAGTGATGGCTGAATTTTACCATCCATTAGAAATATATACATTTTGAATCATTACCCAGATTCTATGATGACAAGCTGCAATGTTAGACCCACGCTTGAAGACCAGAAGAGAAGTGGATCAGAAGAGATGAACGGCTTAGTCAGCCTAGTGGAATGTGGACAATTGGGTCACTCTACCCTGTCTTTCCCAAATTGCCAGACATATTCAGCATCCCCCAGTGACTTGGCCAGCACAGGATGGGTCTCCTCATCTGCTGGTCTGATTTCCAGCAGTCATCGTTTGAGTCTGAAGCCTCACACTCTGCAAAGCTAGAATTTCTTAAAGTGAATTTCAGCATTAGGCCCATGGTACGATTTAGAGAAAAATCCATTTAAATTGATGGAAAAAGCTCAACCTCTGTAATAGGCTATGTGTTTTATTTTTGCTCTTAGAATTACAGAGGAATATGACACATTCTTTTTTGAAATTCATTAGCCATTTGTTTTGTTTAATTCTAGAATTGTATTGAGAAGTTTTCTCTCGTTTGAGGGGGGAGCGAGCACTGATCGAGAAATAGAAAAGCTAGAGCGTAGGGGGAGCAGAGTGAATACAGAACATGGAGAACGAGCAGGGAGTGGAAAAAAGAAATGGTGGAGTGGAGCGGGAGTGGAGTGATTACAGAACGCATTGAGTGGGGAGCTGAAACTCCTGCCTCAAAGCTCTACCAACATGCTCTTGTTTAATATTACAATCTTTTTGAGTCTATCTGCATTACTTCATGATCACAATTTACTTCTTTACCATTATCTTCTAATGGTTACCAGCATGACAATGCATTAAATTGGTTTAATGAACATGACAATGATTTTAGTGTTCTTAAGAGGCCTTCCCAGTCACTGGATCTGAATATAATAGAACACCTCTGGGATCTGGTAGAACTGGAGATTTGCTGCATGAATGTGCACCTGAAAAATCTGCAGGAGTTGAATAATGTAATGGAGTAGAATCCAACAGGAGAGTTTACACCATCTTGTGAAGTCCATGCCACAAAGAACTGAGACTGCTGATGGCACTGTAGTTTGATTACATTATTTGGTTTAACAAGTATAAAGTTTCTAATAAAGTGTTTGGTGAATTTGTGTCATAATCAAATTTATTCTCTGCAGAGATGGTGAACTTCTTTTCATTTAGAGACTCAAAAAAATGTCAAAGAGTGTTGCTGAAGACTCTAATGTAGTCTTTCGAACATTTCACACACCCACATACTTAAATACCATACTGTGATGGCAGCAGCCTCCCTGGTCAGTCTTGAGGTGGGGGTGCATTCTCCGTAGCTCCCAGTATGCATTGTAGGTCCGGCATGTTTATTTTCATCATTTTTAGGGGTTAAAAACACTATACAGGTGCTGTTTATCATTTTATATTGCATAGCATATTGGTTGTATTGTATTTATTGTGCATTCCAGCAACGTATTCAGTTAGAGTGAATTTAATTACATTCTCCTGCCATTCTTCAGAATGATAGATGGAGGGGGTAGCTCACTGGACTGAGTGTTCCAAGTTCTTTTTAACTTACCAGTGTCTGAGCATAGTAAATTCAGCAACATACAGTGGTGCTTGAAAGTTTGTGAACCCTTTAGAATTTTCTATATTTCTGCATAAATATGACCTAAAACATCATCAGATTTTCACACAAGTCCTAAAAGTAGATAAAGAGAACAAAGTTAAACAAATAGGACAAAAATATTATATTTGGTCATTTATTTATTGAGGAAGATGATCCAATATTACATGTTAATGAGTGGCAAAACTATGTGAACCTCTAGGATTAGCAGTTAATTTGAAGGTGAAATTAGAGTCAGGTGTTTTCAATCAATGGGATGACAATCAGGTGTGAGTGGGCACCCTGTTTTATTTAAAGAACAGGGATCTATCAAAGTCTGCTCTTCACAACACGTTTGTGGAAGTGTATCACGGCATGAACAAAGGAGATTTCTGAGAACATCATAAAAAGAGTTGTTGATGCTCATCATGCTGGAAAAGGTTATAAAACCATCTCTAAAGAGTTTGGACTCCACCAATCCACAGTCAGACAAATTGTGTACAAATGGAGGAAATTCAAGACCATTGTTACCCTCCCCAGGAGTGGTCGACCAACAAAGATCACTCCAAGAGCAAGGCGTGTAATAGTTGGCAACGTCATAAAGGACCCCAGGGTAACTTCTAAGCAGCTGAAGGCCTCTCTCACATTGGCTAATGTTAATGTTCATGAGTCCACCATCAGAAGAACACTGAACAATAATGATGTGCATGGCAGGGTTGCAAGGAAAAAGCCACTGCTCTCCAAAAAGAACATTTCTGCTCGTCTGCAGTTTGCTAAACATCATGTGGATAAGCCAGGTTTTGGAAGAATGTTTTGTGGACAGATGAGATGAAAAATAGAACTTTTTGTTTAAAACAAAAGCATTATGTTTGGAGAAAGGAAAACACTGCACTCTAGTATAAGAACCTTATCCCATCTGTGAAACATGGTGGTGGTAGTATCATGGTTTGGGCCTGTTTTGCTGCATATGGGCCAGGACGACTTGCCATCATTGATGGAACAATGAATTCTGAATTAAATCAGAGAATTCTAAAGGAAAATGTCAGGACATCTGTCCATGAATCTCAAAAGAAGGTGGGTCATGCAGCAAGACAACGACCCTAAGCTCACAAGTTGTTCTACCAAAGAATGATTAAAGAAGAATAAAGTTCATGTTTTGGAATGGCCAAGTCAAAGTCCTGACCTTAATATAATCGAAATGCTGTGGAAAGACCTGAAGTGAGCAGCTAATGTGAGGAAACCCACCAACATCCCAGAGCTGAAGCTGTTCTGTATGGAGGAATGGGCTAAAATTCCTCCAAGCCGGTGTGCAGGACTGATCAACAGTTACAGGAAACGTTTAGTTGCAGTTATTGCTGCACAGGGGGGTCACACCAGATACTGAAAGCAAAGGTTCACATACTTTTGCCCACTGAATAATATGTCTATGGATCATTTTCTTCAATAAATAAATGACCAAGTATAATATTTTTGTCTCATTTGTTTAACTGGGTTCTCTTTATCTACTTTTAGGACTTGTGTGAAAATCTGATGATGTTTTAGGTCATATTTATGCAGAAATATAGAAAATTCTAAAGGGTTCACAAACTTTCAAGCACCATTGTACCTGCCTGAGCAGGTGCCCAACGCAGTCATCCGTTGCCTGTGGCTTTGCAAACAGTTGCATGAAAGGGCTGAGAGGATGGTGAGCAAACTAGCAATGGAGCTGAGTACTTTAGCCTGCCAGGCATACCCGCTCTTCCCTCTGAAGGAGCAGAGGACCTGACTCTAGACTCTAACTGGGAGTGCAGACACCTGACTACCTACAATGCCATGTCTGAATACCCGCTCCCGCTATGCTGCAGCAGGCAGTAGGGAAATCCAAAACATCCGAACTCATTCACACACGCCCCATGTCACCATGCTGCCCACTATTCTGCCACTCACCTGAGGAGGAAAGGACACAGGAGAAAAGGATATCATTAATTGAAACTGAATGGCAGGCACTCTCACAGATTATTACAGTTTTGGCAGTGCAGGAAGTGAGGACACAAGGCACGGCATTGCAGAGAACCAGAGCCAGCGGGAAATGAGCTGGGAGCCAGCCAATGAGAGCCAGTTGGCACAACCATTCCACACTACCAGCCCAGTTTGTAGTTGGAAGTATCAGGTAGTAGTGCGGACCTTTTGCTTGAGTGTAGCATTAATAGAGTACCTGTGCAGAACAGCCACAAACTGCAAAGCCAGACAATTCCAGACATATTGCCTGTTAGTGGAATAAGATAAACTGGTCGCAGAACATTTATATGTGCAACTGCATTAAAGTCCTTTACCTGGTGTTATGTAAGATACATGTATGAGTCTTCATATACAGTATGTATATCTATATCTACAGTATCATCTATCTATCTATCTATCTATCTATCTATCTATAGTGATGTTAAGAAGTATTTTAACAGAATACATTTGTGCAAGTCTAGCATGAGAGTCTGACAACACTAACTATAAGAACCTGGATAGAAAGGAAAGGGAAGGTAGCACAGCCTAGTGATTGCACGAGAGGCAAAAATACAACAACCCAACATTCCAGATAACCACAAAACACTGATTATGAACAGGCTAAAGAATCAAAGGCAACAAGAACACCAAAGCCCATGCCAGTTGGACAGCCTCACCTGACGTTCCCAGGTACTTGGCCAAAGGCATGACTGAGCAGGCAGTCCAGAGATGAGCCCACACTCCAGCAAATGGAACCAGAGCTGCACATTTCGGTCTAAAGTTTAACCATAACCCAGTGTAAATAAGTACGTTTTGAATCTAGACTTGAAAATTGTGAGTGTGTCTGAATTAAACTGGGATTTTATTTAATTTAAAATGACAGAAAATCAACTCCAATCTTTGATTTCCTTTGCACAGTTGTCAATTATACTGATTGTAAGGATGTAATTTGGTTTGGCTGATATCTGATAGCCCTGCTTATCATCTGCATAGCAGTGGAAACTAATACCATGATTATGAATAACTGAGCCTAGTGGGTGCATGTACAGTTGTGTTTGAAAGTTTGTGAACCCTTTAGAGTTTTCTATATTTATGTATAAATATGACCTAAAATATCATCAGATTTTCACACACAAGTCCTAAAAGTAGATAAAGAGAACCCAGTTCAACAAATGAGACATAAATATTATACGTGGTCATTTATTTATTGAGGAAGATGATCCAATATGACATATTAATGAGTTGCAAAAGTATGTGAACCTTTGTTTTCAGTATCTGGAAACCCCCTAAATCTCCTTGGTTCGTGCCCTGGTATACTTCCACAAACGTGTTGTGAAGAGCAGACTTTGATAGATCCCTGTTCTTTAAATAAAACAGGGTACCCACTCACACCTGATTGTCATCCCATTGATTGAAAACACCTGACTCTAATTTCACCTTCAAATTAACTGCTAATCCTAGAGGTTCACATACTTTTGCCACTCACTAACATTACTATTGCATAATTTTCCTCAATAAATAAATGACCAAGTATAATATTTTTGTCTCATTTGTTTAACTGGGTTCTCTTTATCTACTTTAAGAACTTGTGTGAAAACCTGATGATGTTTTAGGTCATATTTATGCAGAAATTCTAAAGGGTTCACAAACTTTCAATCAGCAGTGTACAGTGAAAAAAATAGCAGGCCCAGCACAGACCCCTTTGGGACGCTGTACTTCTCTTTTGTGAGCTCAGAACATGATTATTTACATAAACAAACTCGTAACGGTTGGTCAAATAGGATCTAAACCAAGTAAGCAACCGTCCCTTATCACCTATTGTATTTTCTAACCTATTCAGGAAAAAAATCATGATCTATACTGTCAAATGCTGCATTTAAATCTAACAAGAAAAGGGGTGCATCCATTATATGAGGACATTAATACAACAATTTGTATGGTAATTAACGCTGTTCCAGTACTATGATGCTTAAGTCCTGACTGACATATTTCATAAATAGCGTTACGGTGGAGGTAACTATACAGCTGATGGTAAACAGCTTTTTCTAATATCCTCAAGAGAAAAGGTAGATTTGAAGCAGATCTATAATTAGACAGCATGCTAGGGTAAAGGTTAGATTTCTTAATCAGAGGTTTAATAACTGTGGACTTAAAGAATCTTGGCACATAGCCAAAGCTAAGAGATGAATTTAAAATAATAAGCAATAGTAAGCGTGTAAGTAAGGATTTAGTAAACATGACAATGTCTTAGATGAGTTGAACAGTGAAGACAATTCAGTAATACTAATTGGGGTGAAATATTCTAGTCATGACTTACAGCTAATGATACAGATGTCTACACTAGTGCTGCATATGGAAGGTTGCTGTATAGCTTGGCTTTGTGCTGAGCATCTAGGTTTATGGTAATATGTTTTTATCATTAAAGAAATTCATGAAATCATTACTGTTGCTTTTATGCAGAAATTCTGAGTCAATTTCTATAATGTCTGTAATTTTTCTAGTTAGTTTGGAGACAAGAAATCTAGGATTATTCTTATTTTTCTCTAATAGTGAACAGGAAATGCCCAGCTTTAGTTGTAGTAAGGGCATGTTTATACTCTGCCATCTTATTAGTCCAAGCAATCTGATATAGCTCCAATTTACTATCTTGCCACTTACATGATAAAATCCAAGCTGTTTGTTTTAATATTATATTGTTTATTTTGTTTCAGTAGCCACATACAAATACATATGTAATATACCTACCATTCCACAAACGTTCCTACATCTACCTATATGATAAATGTATATAGACAACTGAAGATTGTGATCAGTACATGTTTTGTATCTCAATATATACAGTATAAGGCAGAAAAGTATTTAGTCAGCCACTGTGCAAGTTCTCCTACTTATCCTACTATAGTTCTCGATTTTTAAAGAATTGAATTGTAATCATGGTGGAAAATAAGTATTTGGTCAATAACAAAAGTTCAACTCAGTACTTTATAACCTTTGTTGGCAATGACAGAGGTCAAACGTTTCCTGTAAGTCTTAACCAGGTTTGCACACACTGTAGCTGGTGTTTTGGCCCATTCCTCCATGCAGATCTCCTCTAGAGCAGTGATGTTTTGGGGCTGTCGCTGGGCAACACGGACTTTCAACTCCCTCTACAAATTTTCGTAGTGTGCTACTCTTGGTAGCCTTTGTTACGTTTGTCCCAGCTCTCTGCAGGTCATTCATCAGGTCTCTCCATGTAGTTCTGGGATTTTTGCTCACCGTTCTCATGATCATTTTGGGATGAGATCTTGCATGGAGCCCCAGATTGAGGGAGATTATCAATGGTCTTGTATGTCTTCCATTTTCTTACAATTGCTCCCACAGTTGATTTATTCACACCAACCTGCTTGCCTATTGTAGATTCACTCTTCCCAGCCTGGAGCAGGTCTACAATTTTTTTCCTGGTGTCCTTCGACAGCTCTTTGGGCTTGGCCATGGCTGAGTTTGGAGTCTGACTGTTTGAGGCTGTGGACAGGACAGATAATGAGGTCAAACAGGTGCCATTAATACAGGTAACGAGTAGAGGACAGAAGAGCTTCTTAAAGAAGTTACATGTCTGTGAGAGCCAGAAATCTTGCTTGTTTGTGGGTGACCAAATACTTATTTTCCACCATGATTTACAATGAAATTCTTTAAAAATCCTACAATGTGATTTCCTGGATTTTATTTCCTAATTTTGTCTCTCATAGTTGCTGACTAAATACTTTTTTGCCCCACTGTACTTAAAAACAACCTGGATGCCTGAGATCGTCTATTTTGATATAAAAGAAATGATATGTGAACGATGTAAAGAGCATCTAAAGAGAAAAAACAGGGGACTATGTGAGAGATTTCAAGGACTATTATTGAGATTAATTGTGATTGATTATTATGTAGATGTAGTGAGAACATGTAATCAAATAAGTAGAAAATTAGCCAAGAACAGAATGGTAGTCATAGATTAAGCCTTGAGAAGTTTTAAGATACCTGAAACTAATTACAGTGATGTTCAAGCGTGCTGAAGGGAGGTTAGGGGCTTATCTTGACCCCATTCTGGAAGGAGGTGAAGTACCAGAATTATAAGGAACCTGGCCCAGAGTTGGAGAAAAGTGTGTAATTTTTTAAAGATGCTTAGTACAGAATTGGAGATAAAGGATGAAAAATAGAATGAGAGGCTCGAGTTCTTCAGATGCATTTGAGAACATCTCACATTGTTTGCTTGGCTGCTTTTGTTGACTTGTCAATAAATCTATTTCTTACTGCTGCTGTAAAAGTAGGAATTGATTTATAGTTCTGATCCTGCAATTTGATTGGCTGACAGATTGACTAGGAGTGTGATAATGGCACTCCGACCAAAGCTCTTCAAGTATTACCTCTTCACATGCACACGTAACCTAGCAACAACACCAGCCATAACAAAGCAGCAACATTACAAGTAAAACGTAAAAACAAATTAAGTCAATTATAATGAGTTTAAAATTATGATGGGATTCACACCAGCCCAGTTAATGTTAGGGTGCAAGCTTTGAACTCCTGTGGAGCTAGCATTTAAGACCACATGCATGAGAGGAAGTGAGCATGCTTTCAGTACAGGACCTGTGATCCCTTATGGCCACTGTGCACTGGATGGAGTTGGAGTGACAGCAGGGCACAAGCAAGCACCAGAAGCATGCCTATGATGTGTGTGCTGGAGGCAAGAAGCCCAGTGTTGGGACAAGTGTGTGGTTTTACAAATACGGTAGAGGTACAAGGTGGAGGTCAGACAGCGAACACTGCAATCACCTCACCTTGTACTCTCTTGTGAAGAAGAAAGCACCCAAAAATAGGTGGCTGAACCCCAAGCGGTCCAGGTGGCTGGTGGGCATCCACAGAGGGAGTGGCACCTGGCTGACTATGTCATGACTAAAACAGGTGATGGTATTCCCCAGGTACCTGAGTTTTTTAGTCTTGGTTATGATTTTGAGGCAGCTGTTGGGCCTTTAAGCGGGCTGAGGTTTGCCAGGGACATTTGATCATTGTTGGCAGTCTATGAGGTTAGGATCTCCATGCTGTTTTTGTTGATTCCTGTAATCATTACAGGTTCAGCAAGTTGATTTATTTTCTGTTTTCTTGTTTTTTATAGTAGCCATCACGGGTGACTCAGACGTGGAAGTTGCCCTCGCGACCGATTCTGGCCCGTCAAGGGACCGTAAGCAAAACTGTCACGCTCGCTCGGTGAGCTAGGGGAAAAACAGAACGAGACCGTGGGGTGTGACAATCTGTTATTAGGAAGTAATTTAATCCATGGGTTACGATGTAATAAAATGTTATTTCATCATTCTGATATGCATCTCCCTATGAAATGAGCTCATTGTAGGATGTATTGTACATTTAAATTCAGGATTACATGCATCAGGGTATAGATTTAGAGCCTAAAAGGCTTTTTATACATAAGCAGTGTGTGCCGGCATGCATTTAAATCAAGCTAAGTTAAACTGTGGATTCCTCTGAGCCACTCTCAACCCTTACCTGAATTCTGTGTGGTTTGTCCCCCCCCCCCCTCTCTCACACACACACTTAGCATTAATGTGTGTATGTGTTTGAGACAGAGTCAGACATTCCCTCATGCATAAAAAACTACTTAGATTATATGCCTCTTGATAGATGTTGACAGTGGGATCCCTTTAACTGCAAGCTGGGCCTGCAAAGGTAACTCACTGAGACAGGATTTCTGCATTAACTGAACTGGGTGTTCATGCTCAGTCAGCTGCTTGCAACTGACCACTGGTGTGTGCTTGCAGCATGCAGTAGTACAGCAGTGTAACTGGTACAGTAAACCCATCTGAAGAGTCACCCTGGATTTGTGTAGCTGTGTGAAATGTCACTACTACTGTGCTCATCTTTCTGACTGTGTTATCTAATGACTGACCTCTCAGCTCTGTGAGCCATTCATGGGCTCTCCCACTGTTGGACATTAAGCTTTGTTAACAACTTTGACAGCCCTGACTTTCATATTAAAATAAGGTTTAGGAAGATATTACACCTAATGTTCCTTCCATTTTTGCTGCTGAAAAACCAATAAAGCTATATTAACTCAGGTTCCTTTGACTCTCTGTATGCTCATGGGTTAACACTAATTTAATTAACAGCAGAACTGCATTCCTGATTATGAATTACCTATGAACTATAAACACTCCTGCTGGGACTGTAATGTCTGAGTTTGTCATCACAGGCAAGAGCGTGCAGACATGAGGCTTTTACTTAAACATCAGTAACAGTAACCTATAACACACCAAATAATGAGTCAAGTGTGCACTGAACTGCACTCAATATTTTGTAGAATAATAGTTTGTAGAATGGTGAAGGCTGGTAGTCGAATATGCAGAAAGTCTCTGGCAGGTAAGATTGAAGTTTAAATATTCACCACGTGCTTTCGTGAAATAATTTGAATAACAGTAAGATGAAATGGGTATATTTCTTTACAGTCCAGGTTTTACCCAACCAAAATCCCAATCCGCTTTTGTAAAGTACGGTCTAGGTTCTACCTAACTAAAATCTTGTTCTGCTTTTGGTAAAACTCCAGTCCAGGTTTTACATATATATATAAAATCTCACAATACATGGCCCCGTTCATTCTTCCCTTAACACCTATCAGTTGTCTTCTCCCCTTTGCAGAAAAACAGCCCCAAAGCATGAGGTTTTCACCCCCATGCTTCACAGTAGGTATGGTGTTCATGGGATGCAACTCAGCATTCTTATTCCTCCAAACACGACAAGTTGAGTTTTTACCAAAAAGTTCTATTTTGGTTTCATCTGACCACATGATATTCTCCCAATCCTCTTCTGGATCATCCATATGCTCTCTGGAAACTTCAGACAGGCCTGGACATGTACTGGCTTAAGCAGGGGGACACGCCTGGCACTGCAGGATCTGAGTCCCTCTCGGCGTAGTGTGTTACTGATGGTAGCCTTTGTTACTTTGGTCCCAGCTCTCTGCAGGTCATTCATCAGGTCCCTCCGTGTAGTTCTGGGATTTTTGCTCACCGTTCTCATGATCATTTTGACCCCACGGGATAAGATCTTGTGTGGGACTCCAGATCGAGGGAGATTATCAATGGTCTTGTATGTCTTCCATTTTCTTACAATTGCTCCCACAGTTGATTTATTCACACCAACCTCCTTGCCTATTGTAGATTCACTCTTCCCAGCCTGCTGCAGGTCTACAATTTTCTTCCTGGTGTCCTTCAACAGCTCTATGGTCTTGGCCATGGTTGAGTTTGGAGTCTTTGAAACTGTGGACAGGTTTTTTTTAAACAGATACCAAGGTCAAACAGGTGCCATTAATATAGGTAAGCAGTGGAGGACAGAAGAGCTTCTTAAAGAAGAAGCTACAGGTCTGTGAGAGCCAGAAATATTGCTTGTTTTTGGGTGACCAAATACATATTTTCCACCATGATTTACAATTAAATTCTTTACAAATCCTACAATGTGATTTCCTGGATTTTTTTTCTCATTTTGTCTCTCATAGTTGAAGTGTAGCTATGATGAAAATTACAGACCTCTCTCATCTTTCTCATCTGAGTAGGAGAACTTGCACGATCAGTGGCTGACTAAATACTTTTTTGCCCCACTGTACAGTACAGTATATGCATATAAATCTGTGGTCTCATGAGGATACTGTTGTGTCTATAACTGTATTCATAATTACAGAAAACAAACCTCTTTGTATTACGACATAAATAATAACATTGATAGACAAATGAGCTTGTCAGGTTTTAATTGTGCTTTATTGTATTCATAATTACATTTAGAAACTACAAACACATATTGAAAGCAGGGCCATCATCAGACCCACTTTACTGGGTTGTTGTACCCCACTAAAATCATTGCGGTAAAGAGTCCATTTTATCCTGGATTGCTAAGCAGCACTACAGGACATGCTACGCAAACTCACTACAGGCACTATTTTTCCCATAATGCCCCAGCATCTTTAAAAAAAACTTAAGCGGCTAATTCTTTCAGTCAAAGCCAGTTTTTGGTGTTTCGCATGGAGTGATGGACAACAGCACATATTTAAAAGAAAGTCAGCCTCGCTCCAGACAAGGTAATGATAGCTCATAGCTATATATTTTCTTATTATTTTTTTCGTATATTGTATAACTTGCCAAATGTAAATATTAGACCACCAAAGCAAGGGCATTCATTAAACATGATTGAATGCAGTTAGCTGTGCAGTTTTAGATCTGCCTTCAAGACAATTAACTGGGCCGAACAGAGATGTATGACTCGGATCTCTCTCTCTCTCTCTCTCTCTCTCTCTCTCTCTCTCTCTCTCTCTCTCACACACACACACACACACACACACACACACACACACACACACACACACACACACACACACCACTCCGTCTAGTACATTTCCTCACATTGCATTCTCACCACTAAATCTTAGCCTGAAATGCTTTTTAAATGTGTGTATTAACCTGTATATGAGTGCAACCATTGCTGTTTCTAATCATGAAGCAGACCAGATTCCATTTGTACACTGAAGTAGTTTTCTTAATGGATGAAGCAGATGGCATCATACCACTTACATAATAAGACTATTCCATTTCATTAAAATGTACATGCATCTAAAAACTTCAAACACACAGGATAAAAAGATAACTCTTAAAATAATTTATAAAGCCAAAAAATACTAAAAGAAATTTGTATGCTCTAATTTGCCTCTGAGGCCACACCAAATAGGCAGTGATGGGAAAGAATTTTGGAGGCAGTGTTTGAATGGTCTGCATGAATATAATTAGCCCAAGGGCATTTCAAACTATATATATATATATCATTGTCCAAATGTGCCCACAATGATAGAAAGATCTGACGTATACCCATGTCTTACCTGGCACTATTACACAGCACCAAACCTAGCCTTTCCTTTACATTCCAGGATGTTACTAATGAATCGTCTAATGAGGGATGGTATATTCAGTCTGAACAGTCCAGGACATTGCTGTGCATTTGTTGAATATCAAATGAGTGGGGGTGTCCCTCTTTTAGAGGCATTATTGGGAGTGCCCTTGATTGTTCAATCTATTGTTCAATTAATATACTTTTTCCACAAATATTTACCCAATTAATGGCAATATATAATTGATACAGTTCTGTACTACTATTAAATGTAATTTTATTCAACTGTTTAATCCTATATGTTGTATCATTTATTATTATTCAAATCCCATTCAAAATTAGGGTTGGGGTGGGCAGCTGCAGCAGTTCACTTCCCTAAAAACACCAAATGATAAACAGCATGGTTTAAAACTGGCCCTGAAAGCACCATGAGCCCAAGAACCATTGGAGTTTCACAGTTCATGGATTCACAGTTCATGTTTCCATAGAGCAGTGTAAAGAACATTAGACAGACATTAGACAGTGAAGCAATGGAAACGTTCTGTGGAGTGATGAATCACACTTCACCATCTGGTGGAATGACAGACAAATTTGGATTTTGTGGATGCAAGCTGATGTTACAGTTTGTACATATTATTTGTAAGGGCTCTACTTCATGACTTGGACTAGGTATCTTAGCTCTAGCAATAGGAGAGATGAACTTTATGCAACCCATTTTATGGCATCACGTTGGAAATTGTTCTTTAATGTTTAATTATGTTATCACCACAATACCCAGTGCACCTGAGCAATGTCCATAAAAATAATTGCCAGGTTTTGGTATGGACGTGCTTGACTGGCACAGAAATTCAACCAACAACAAATCTACAATGTCATCTGAGAGCAAGCACACACAAGCACACACACACACACTTTGTTTGTGGAAGTGTATCATGGCACGAACAAAGCAGATTTCTGAGGCTGGAAAAAGTTACCAAACCAACTCTAAAGAATTTGGACTCCACCAATCCACAGTCAGACAGACTGTGTACAAATGGAGGAAATTCCAGACCATTGTTACCCTCCCCAGGAGTGGTCGACCAACAAAAAATCACTCTAAGAGCAAGGCGTGTAATATTTGGTGAGGTCACAAACAACCCCAAGGTAACTCTAAGCAAGTGAAAGCCTCTCTCAGATTGGCTAATGGCAATGTTCCTGAGTCCACCATCAGAAGAACACTGAACAACAATGGTGTGCATGGCAGGGTTGCAAGGAGAAAGCCACTGCTGCTCATCTGCAGTTTGCTAAAGATCACGTGGACAAGCCAGAAGGCTACTGGAA
Organism: Ancistrus triradiatus; assembly: GCA_025084515.1. Taxonomy (NCBI): domain Eukaryota; kingdom Metazoa; phylum Chordata; class Actinopteri; order Siluriformes; family Loricariidae; genus Ancistrus; species Ancistrus triradiatus. Next base: position 20,694 of record JAJAGP010002781.1, read on the forward strand.
GAATGTTTTGTGGACAGATGAGACCAAAATAGAACTTTTTGGTTTAAAAGAAAAGCATTATGTTTGGAGAAAGGAAAACACTGCACTCCAGCAAAATAACCTTATCCCATCTGTGAAACATGGTGGTGGTATTATCTTGGTTTGGGCCTGTTTTGCTACATTTGGGCTGGACGGCTTGCCATCATTGATGGAACAATGAATTCTGAATGATATCAGATAATTCTAAAGGAAAATGTCAGGACATCTGTCCATGAACTGAATCTCAAGAGAAGGTGGGTCATGCAGCAAGACAACGACCCTAAGCACACAAGCCGTTCTACCAAAGAATGGTTAAAGAAGAATAAACTTAATGTTTTGGAATGGCCAAGTCAAAGTCCTGACCTTAATCCAATTGAAATGTTGTGGAAGGTACTGAAACGAGCAGCTAATGTGAGGAAACCCACCAACATCCCAGTGCTGAAGCTGTTCTGTACGGAGGAATGGGCTAAAATTCCTCCAAGCCGGTGTGCAGGACTGATCAACAATTACAGGAAACATTTAGTTGCAGTTATTGCTGCACAGGGGGGTCACACCAGATACTGAAAGCAAAGGTTCACATACTTTTGCCACTCACTAATATGTAATATTGGATCATTTTCCTCAATAAATAATTGACCAAGTATAATATTTTCTCTCATTTGTGGACTTTTAGGACTTGTGTGAAAATCTGATGATATTTTAGGTCAAATAATTGCAGATATATAGATAATTCTAAACGGTTCACAAACTTTCAAGCACCACTTTATGCTGAAAACAGAAACTGTAATTAGTTATTGATTAAAACGGTAATGTGGCTACGCCCGCTAAATGTGTGCTCTGTTTTCTGTTGTTGCACTTCGGTGTTAGGCCTTGGGCCGGTTCTAGCTTCCCCCAGCCGGCTATAGCTTTCCGTGGCTTTTATTTACTAAAGATAGCTCAACTACTAATAGATAGTGATCCGAAATCAAATAACTTTGTGGTATAACATCAAGGTCATCTATATTAATACCAAATGTTAATATTAGATATAAAGTATGATTACAGCGGTGGGTTGGTCCCATCACATTCTGTGTGATACTCATGGATTCTAAGATGGACTCAAAAGCAATTTTAAGTGGATCCTGCTCATTGTCAAAGTGAATATTAAAAGTCCACCTCTTAATGGCTAAAGAAAAACAAAATAAAGACTTTGGAGTGGCCTAGTCAAAGTCCTGAATCCTATTGAGATGCTGTGGCATGACCTTAAATAGGCCGTTCATGCTCGAAAACCCTCCAATGTGGCTGAATTACAACAATTCTGCAAAGATGAGTGGCCAAAATTCACCAACAATGCTGTAAAAGACACATTGCAAGTTATCGCAACCACTTGGTTGCAGTTGTTGCTGCTAAGAATGGCCCAACCAGTTATTAGGTTTAGGGAGCAATCACTTTTTAACACAGGGCCATGTAGGTTTGGATTTTTTTCTCCTTTAAGTGAGAAACATATATATACAGTGGGGCAAAAAGTATTTAGTCAACCACTGATCGTGCAAGTTCTCCTACTTAGAAAGATGAGAGAGGTCTGTAATTTTCATCATAACTACACTTCAACTATGAGACACAAAATGAGAAAAAAATCCAGAAAATCACTTTGTAGGATTTTTAAAGAATTTAATTGTAAATCATGGTGGAAAATAAGTATTTGGTCACCCACAAACAAGCAAGATTTCTGACTCTCACAGACCTGTAACGTCTTCTTTAAGAAGCTCTTCTGTCCTCCACTCGTTACCTGTATTAATGGCACCTGTTTGACCTCGTTATCTGTATAATAGACACCTGTCCACAGCCTCAAACAGTCAGACTCCAAACTCAACCATGGCCAAGACCAAAGAGCTGTCGAAGGACACCAGGAAGAAAATTGTAGACCTGTAGCAGGCTGGGAAGAGTGAATCTACAATAGGCAAGCAGGTTGGTGTGAATAAATCAACTGTGGGAGCAATTGTAAGACATACAAGACCATTGATAATCTGGGGCTCCATGCAAGATCTCATCCTGTGGGGTCAAAATGATCATGAGAACGGTGAGCAAAAATCCCAGAACTACACAGAGGGACCTGATGAATGACCTGCAGAGAGCTGGGACCAAAGTAAAAAGGCTACCATCAGTAACACACTACGCCGAGAGGGACTCAGATCCTGCAGTGCCAGGCGTGTCCCCCTGCTTAAGCCAGTACATGTCCAGGCCCGACTGAAGTTTGCCAGAGAGCATATGGATGATCCAGAAGAAGATTGTGAGAATATCATGAGGTCAGATAAAACTAAAATAGAACATTTTGCTAAAAACTCAACTCGCTGTGTTTGGAGGAAGAAGAATTCTGAGTTGCGCCATACCTACTGTGAAGCATGGGGGTGGAAACATCATGCTTTGGGGCTGTTTCTCTGCAGAGGGGACAGGACGACTGATCCGTGTTAAGGGAAGAATGAACGGCACCATGTATCGTGAGATTTTAAGCCAAAACCTCCTTCCATCAGTGAGAGCATTGAAGATGGAACGTGGCTGGGTCTTCCAGCATGACAATGATCCCAAACACACCGCTCGGGCAACAAAGGCGTGGCTCCGTAAAAAGCATTTCAAGGTCATGGAGTAGCCTAGCCGGCCTCCAGACCTCAACCCCAAGGAAAATATGTGGAGGGAGTTGAAAGTCTGTGTTGCCCCAAAACATGTTCATGTTCAGGAATGGGCCAAAATACCAGCTACAGTGTGTGCAAACCTGGTGAAGACTTACAGGAAACGTTTGACCTCTGTCTTTGCCAACAAAGGATATATTACAAATTATTGAGTTAAACCAAATTTATTGACCAAATACTTATTTTCAAATACTTACTTGTCATGTTTCTTCTTTATTTCATTTTTGAATTGAATGCATGCATGTTGATAGGTCAACTTTTTTGTATTTGGACATGCTGTTAAAATATTCTAATAATACAAAGGTCTTACATATCCGCTTATTACTGAAGATATTGTCTTTTTATACTAAACAGTAAATGGTGCCAATAACTTTGACCGTTCAATAAAGAAGGTCAATAAAGCTGACTGCATGACCTTTTTTCTGTTGGTAAACATAATATGTTTACTTTCATGCTAGCCTTTAACACAACATCAAGCTTCAAAAGTTGTCTGCTAATCTAAAGCATGTCTTTGAAATGTGGGAGGAAACCAGAGTACCTCAAGACAACCCACGCAGGCATAGAGAGGATATGCAAATACCACCCAGTCAGAGTTGGAGTTGTAGTGCTTTTAAAACAAGGTAAAAAAATAGACAAGAGGCTCCCTGAAAAAATATTTTCATCACCCTCATCAAGACAGCATGCAGAACTAAATGTATACATGAGTGGAGAAGATTTTTACAGCGTGGTTTGCAAGAAGTTAGCAGTGCTTTTATCAGAGGGTTACCACAATAAAACCCTACAGGCTAAAATACTACAGCTAATCATTAGTTCCAATAGCAACAGTCGGATATATACTTATAAAACATTATTACCATCTGCCTAATATGCTGTTGGTCCGCCATGTGGTTCTAAAACAGCTCCACAGATGCATGGTCTCTACAAGACCTCTGAAAGTGTCCCGTTATATTTAGCATGGAGAGGTTAGCAGTGGATCCTTTTATTCCTGTTAGTTCTAAGGTACTGAACACTCAGCTGATCAGATCTCTTATTTGAGCATATCGCACAGATGACTGGGAAAGCATCTGTGAAAAGGGACATTAAGGAGTCCACTATAATAAGAAAATACCATTGAATGAAGGGGTGAACTGCTCCCCTAACAAGCATAAAAAAAACTCTGTGACTTGCACCACAGTAGTCAGGTCAGACAAGATGTGTTGCCTTAGTACATGATGAGCCTTTGGAATCCAATACCCAGTTTGCAGTTTGTTCCTAATTGGACCACCGTTGGTAGATACTCACCACTGCTAAGTGGGTGAACCCCACAAAGGTTGCAGTTTCAGAGAACTCATCTAGCCATAACAATTGGATCCTTGTCAAAGTCAGTCCTGTATTTACACCTGCTCATTTCTCCCTGAGCCGATACATCCAGTATGAGAATTGATTGTTTGCTCGTGGTCAGCTATTTCCATGACCTTGATATGCTCAGCTGTAATGATATAATATGTACTATTTGTGGTGTATATATACTATGTATACACCACAAATAGAAACTGCTTCTATTTTCCAATGTTCACCAGTCCTTTTATTACAAAACATATAATAAGCATAACAATTTGAGTGAAATGTCTTTGAACAAAATACTAAATTTCAGAATGTATTCATATTTGGTGTGTTTCCCTTTGACTGTAATGATCCATTTTATCTTGTGATGTGATGTGATGTGATGAATTGTCATGTTGTACTTTTACTAAAAATATTTAATTTGCTGTATTAGAGCTTTGGCTTGGATCCAAATAGAAGCTACACTAAGAGTAAGCATTTTGTTTGATATGCCCCAAGAGTCTGAGCGGCCAGCTTGTTTAATCTTTATTTAATTTAACGTAATGAAACCCATTTTTTGATTAATTTTCCTGAAAGGAATCTTCTCATCTCACACCAAATTGAAAAGCACAAAAAAGATAGTGGGCCTGTTGGCATGGAAACCTAGGTGCAGGGTTTAATTCCCACTTGGCTGACTATGTTTTTAACACAACAATGAAAGGATCAGGGACTTTTCAGCACCCTCCATGGAAAACACATTTTAAAATTTCAATTAGCATATTAATATAACTGTACTGACCTGCAATGTGCTGCATCTAAATATAATGAGTCAATATGGAAAAAAACAATAGAAACGATTTTAAAAGTGAAAGTGTTAGCTGAAATTCAAAGCTGTTCTGTACCAGATAAGACTGGAGCCATAATCATGCAAAAAAAAACTTTATTTCACAAAATTGCCCAACTCGCAAGATTAGTACAGTGGAGGGGGTACTGGGAGGATGATGCTCATGCAGTAAGAAGAAAAAACACTTTTCATTTCTATATATAAAAATGCATGTACAGTGGTGCTTGAAAGTTTGTGAATGCTTTAGAATGTTCTATATTTCTGCATAAATATGACCTAAAACATCATCAGATTTTCACACAAGTCCTAAAAGTAGATTAAGAGAACCCAGTTAAACAAAAATATTATACTTGTTATACTTATACTTATTATACAAAAATATTATAAATATATTATATTTATTTATGGAAGAAAATGATCCAATATTACATATTAGGGAGTGGCAAAAGTATGTGGTGTGTCACCCCTCATGTCCTGTAACTGTTGATCAGTCTTGCCCCGGGACAAGCTCAGGACTTTTACTTGGCCATTGCAAAACATTAACTTTATTCTTCTTTAACCATTCTTTGGTAGAACGGCTTGTGTGCTTAGGGTCGTTGTCTTGCTGCATAACCCACCTTCTCTTGAGATTCAGTTCATGGACAGATGTCCTGATATTTTCCTTTAGAATTCTCTGATGTAATTCAGAATTCATTGTTCCATCAATGATGGAAAGCTGTCCTGGTCCAGATGCAGCAAAACAGGCCCAAACCATTCATTTTTCACAGATGGGATAAGGTTCTTATACTGGAATGCAGTGTTTTCCTTTCTCCAATCATAACACCTTTCTTTAAACCAAAAAGTTGTATTTTGGTCTCATCCGTCAAAAAACATTCTTCCAGTAGCCTTCTGGCTTGTCCACGTGATCTTTAGCAAACTGCAGACGAGCAGCAATGTTCTGTTTGGAGAGCAGTGGCTTTTCTCCTTTGCAACCCTGCCATGCACACCATTGTTTGTTCATGTTTTTTTCTGATAGTGGACTCATGAACATTAAACTTAGAAAATGTGAGAGCGGCCTTCAAGTTGTTTAGAAGTTACCCTGGGGTCCTTTGTGACCCTCCACCAACTATTACACGCCTAGCTCTTGGAGTGATCTTTGTTGCTCGACCCACTCCTGGGGCGGGTTAACAATGGTCTTGAAATTTCCTCCCATTTGTACACAATCTGTCTGTGGATTGGTGGAGTCCAAAACTCTTTAGAAATGGTTTTTTATAACCTTTTCCAGCCTGATGAGCATCAACAGTTCTTTTTCTGAGGTCCTCAGAAATCTCCTTTGTTCGTGCCATGATACACTTCCACAAACGTATCATGGCACTTTGATAGATCCCTGATCTTTAAATAAAACAGGGTGCCCACTCACACATGATTGACATCCCATTGACTGAAAACACCTGACTCTAATATCACCTTCAAATTGACTGCTAATCCTAGAGGTTCACATACTTTTACCACTCACTAATATGTAATATCGGATCATTTTCCTCAATAAATAAATGACCAAGTATAATAATTCTGTCTCATTTCTTTAATTGGATTCTCTTTATCTACTTTTAGGACTTGTGTGAAAATCTGATGATGTTGTAGGTCACATTCATGCAGAAATATGGAAAATTCTAAAGGGTTCACAAACTTTCAAGCACCACTGTATGTATATATAGTGTATACACAGTGGTGTTTGAAAGCTTAAAACTTTCTACATTTCTGCATAAATATGACCCAAAACAGCAGATGATACACATGTCGTCACGATGGGTCCTTACGGGAGGAACGGAGACATGCGCAAGTTCTAAAACAATAATCCTTATTTATTAAACAACAAAAGGTACCACGGAGCAAACCAAAACTAATCAGAGGATAAGCAAACCAATAAACATAAACCGGCTGCCGCAAGGCAATACACATTAGCGGACTATCGCGAGACAAAACATAAGCGGGCTTACTGCAAAACCAAACACAAGTCCTCTCGTCGTAATAGAGTGACCACAACACGGGACACGGATCACAGAAGCGTCAGATAGCCGCCAAACGCCGCAACAGTCCGCAGGTCTACGACCAAACAATCCCCCCCGCCGTTCTGGAGCTAGGGCCCTGCTTAAATACAGTCTATAACAGCTGTGTCCACTTACTCCAAGGGCCCTAGCTTCTTCTTCAGAACAACACTGAACAACAATGGTGCACATTGCAATGTTGAAAGGAGAAAGCTACTGCTCTCCTAAAAGGACATTGCTGGCATCTGTAGTTTGTTAAAAATCATGTGGACAAGCCAAAAAGGTACTGACAACGCGGACAAAACTGCCCCGGTGAGGAGGGGCATAACATGTGGAGGTCTGGGGGAACCCTTGACAAATGCATTGTTACTTGGCCATTTTTTTATTGAAGAAAATTATCCAACATTACACATCTGTAAGTAAACTACTCACTTCATGTCCTTCAACAACATTTCTTTTGGATTAGGGTCAGGACTTTGAGTTGGCCAATCCAAAATATTAACTTAATTATTTGGTAGAATGACTTGTGTGCTTATGGACTTCCTGCATGACCCATATTCTCTTGTGATTCAGTTCACAGACAGATGTTCTGACATTTTACATTTGAATTTGCTAGTATCATTCAAAATTCATTGTTCCGTCAGTGATACAGCGAAACAGGCCCTTTGGTCTTTCTGTCCATAAAACATTTTTTCAGTACCTTTCTGGCTTGTCCACATGATTTTTAACAAACTGCAAATGCCAGCAATGTCCTTTTAGGAGAACAGTAGCTTTCTCCTTACAGCAATGTGCACCATTGTTGTTCAGTGTTGTTCTGATGGTGGATTTGTGAACAAAGAGGGAGGCATTTAGTTGCTTTAAAGTTACCCTGGATTCAGCCAAAACATTAAAATAGCCTGATGTTATGCATCAAATTCAACGAACACATGAAACCTGAACACAGAGTTTCTCAGTAGAACATTACTCAGACCATAACACTCACCCCACTGTTTTTTACTGTTCTCAAAGAGCATCCTGGTGCCATCACTTTCTCAGGTAAATTATGTTCACACACCCAACTGTCCACGTAATGTAAACAAAAACGTTACTCATTGGACCAGACAACCTTCTTCTATTTCTCCAAGTTTCAATTCAGACACTCGTGTGTCCATCGTAGGTGCTGTTGACGTTGGACAAGGGTTAGCATGGTGTGCACTCTGACCGGTCTGAAACTAGGCATCTCAGTACTCACCAGGGGGCACTGCACTGTGTGTCGTTACATATTCATCCCGTAACCAGCATTAAACATTTCTGTGACTTCTACCACAGTAGCTCCTCAAGAAGGGATAGGACCCTGCTGCTGGTATGTGGTGTATCATTCTTCAGGTCACTTTGAGTAGGTGCTCACCTCTAATGACTGGGAGCACCTGACAAGCCTTGTTGTTTAGGAGATGCTTCAACCCAGTTTTTTCAACCCAACAATTTGTCCTTTGTTAAAGTCGTTCAGGTCTTTCCTCCTGAAAATTTCTCCTACATCTAACATATCGACTAAAAGGATTGATCGTTGACTTACTGTCTAATAAATCCCAGAGCTTAACATGTGCTGTTGTGATGAGATAATCAATGTTATTTGTTATTTGGTCTGTGTGTGTGTGTTTAATCAGTGTATATATACTATACCTACTTGTGTAGGTCCCCATCAAGGCTCTGCCCCATCAAGGCATGGATTCCACAAGAACTCTGAAAGTTTCCTGTGGTATCTGGGACCAAGATGTTAGCAGAAGATCCAAGTCCAAGCAGATCCAAGTTATGAGGTCAGGCCTTCATTTCAGCATATCCAAGATTTGGGGAACTTGAGAGTCAAGGCAACACACTGGAATCTTTGTCATGGTCCACAAACCATTCCTGAACAATTTTTGTAGTGTGACAGGGTACATTATCCTGCACAAAAAGGCCACTGGTTGTACTTGGTCTGCATTGCAGCAATGTTTAGTTAGTTGGTACATGTCAAAAGAAATATTCAATATTGAACGCCAATACCCAAGGTTTCAAAGCAGAATACTGATCAGAGAATAACTCTGCTTCTGCCAGCTTGCCTTCTTCCCATAGCGCATCCTGGTGCCATTTGTTCCCCAGGCAAGCAATGCACATGCACCTGGCCATCGAAACTTTTTTCCATTGCTTTTACAAATTCTGATGCTCATGTGCCTATTGCCTATTGGACAGGATTCAACAGCCCATACAGCAATCTGTGATGAACTGTGTGTTCTGAAACTTATCATAACCAGCATCAGCTTTTTCAGCAAGATGTGCAATAGCAGATTCTCTGTAGTATCAAACCAGACAAGCTGGCCTTTGGTTCCCACATGCTTCAGTGTACCTTGGTCACCCATGACCCTGTCACTAGTTCACCAGTTGTCCTTCATTGGACCACTTTTTGTAGCTGCTACATGCTGCATACTGGAAAGAACCAACAAGACCTAATGCACAGGAGATGCACTGCCTACATTGTTCAGATCCTTATGCTTGCCTACTTTTCCTGCTTCCAACACATCAAATTCAAGAACTGTCTGTTTAATTGCTGCCTAAATATATCCTACTCCTTGACAGGTGCCATTGTAACAAGATAATTAGTGTTATATACTTTACTTGTCAGTCATATGTGTGTATAGTGGTGCTTGAAAGTTTGCAAACTCTTTAGAATGTTCTATATTCTGCATAAATATGACCTGCAACATCATCGGATTTTCACACAAGTCCTCAAAGTAGATAGACAGCACACAAATTAAATGAGGCAAAAATATTATACTTGGTCAACAACATCCCAGAGTTGAAACTCTTCTGTACTGTGGAATGACCTAAAATTCTTCTATGCAGGAAGATTGATCTAAGTAGGACTAATCAACAGTTTCTGGAAATATTTAGGTGCAGTTATTTCTGCACAAATGGGGCTATACCAGATAGTGAAAACAAAGGTTCACATACTTTTGCTACTCACAGATATGTACTATTAGATCATTTTCTACAATAAACTAATGACAAATGACCATGACTCCATTTTAGAATCGAACAGCGGTGGGTAATGGAAGACATTTACTCTCCCTGATGTTCAGTTTGCCTATATTCTAAATGTTGCCAGATTTCAATTAAATGTTATCAAAGGTCAGATGTTTTATACCACAACAACTCTAATCTTAAATCCACCATATGGAGTTACTGTGAGTCTCCCTCCAAGCAGTTGCTATGGGAACATTGTTGTGTTACTTTTTACATCAGAAAACACAGAGGTTAAGAGTTTAGTTTCAGGGTCATAGGATTGCTAGGACCCAAACCTAGACAGGCCAACAGTTCACCTCAAAGCACATGCAACGTGTGCACACACACACACACACACACACACACACACACACACACACACACACACACACGTTTGTCTCTCAATCATTGTGGGGACCTTCCATTGACATAATGATCCCTGTAGCTAATTAATGCTACACCTACTCCTAACCGTAAAAAAAAAAAAAAAAATCAGAGCTTTCTATCATTGTGGGGTGCACATGGTACGTGTGTGTGTGTGTGTAAATGGTACAAACGCACACACACACTCACTCAAACTGGGGCACTTTCAGAGACACCTATTGACCTAAAGCATGTTCTTGAATGTGGAAGGAAACTGGAGTACATGGAGGAAACCCATACAGACTATGCAAACTACATAATAGCAGCAGTTGGGCTGGGACTCAAACCCATGTCTCTGGAGCCGTGAGATGGGAGTAACCACTCTGACACTGTCCCAGCCCAGCAGATATTAGCTGGGGAATCATCCCATGCAAGAACAACCCCTGCTGAATCTGCGATGGACTGGCATTCCAACAAAATACTATATACAGCAATTGCTAAACGTTAAAACATGGTCGCAGGAAAACCAGCTGATGAGGTCACTGTCACATTGCCTTATGGGATCTATAAACCATTCCCTCATAATCTATGCAATACAGTCTTGTAGCTTTGCCTTTCCACTCTTTTTAAAAATTGTTTTTGCATTGAAATAACTGTTGTGGGCTCATGATTGTGTTATGAGATGGTTTGGCTTAATGTTTTAAGCTCAAGTTTTTTAAATGCATAAAAAGGAAACAATAGAAATTGTACTCCTGGAATAAGAGCCTTTGACAAAGTTGCTGCTCATTGTTGAGCTCTATTCATGATTTGTCACTTGAGTGTATGCTTACCCTGTCACACTGATGATTAACTATGCTTTTTAAAATGAGGCCTGAAAGAAAAGAGCTACCCACGACAGTAACCATTCACCTTTGTGACTTTTTATACATTAACACTGCATTATTCATGAAGTAAACATCTAGTTGATCTAGTTTCCCAACTCTGTTGCAATACAGTAAAAAAGTCTTTCTAGTAATGACACTTTCCCTAAGGTTTTTTAGACGTGACATAAAAAATGTAATTAAGTTTTCATGCAAGGACTCTTCAAATGTATACTCCCGAGCAAACAAAAATTAGTCATTGTTTAAGGTGGTAGTAACTTCAGGCTCCTGCAGGTGCCGTTGCAGGAGGATGACTGGGCTATAAACCTGTGGGGTGTGTGACGGGATTCATAGATTGAGAAGAGGTAGTACAGTGCAGTGAATGTCTCGTTCGATGTCTGGAAAATGGGTCACAAAGCGGATGTTAATGATTGACAAAAAGGGGTGATTAAATTTGGGCATGCCAAAGGTCATAGTGTGAAGGAAGTAGCTGAATTTGCAGATGTATCAAAGCATACGGTTATACAGGTCTACTGGCAGTGGCAAAAATCCCAGTCTACAGGAAATCTATCAGAATTGCGTTTGAAAACTGAAACTGACGTGTTTCACAGCTTGTGAATAAAAACTGCTTCGCTTGCAGGTAAGAATTTCTTCTTGAAGTCAACGCAGGTCCTTCACAACCAAGTTCTGAAAGAACACTCCACGAAGAACTGCATACCATGAACATATGGAGCAGAGTGGCATGCACTGAAGCGCACTTCTGTCCACAAAGTTGCCCAGTTACAGGGGATGAAAAGACACAAAACTTGGACTGTTCATGATTGGAATCGTCAATGTCGGATTGATTTCTATAGCACTTTTTACAATGGAGCATTGTCTTAAAGCAGCTTTACAATTTAGATTATCTTCTAATATCTAGGGCCAATCCCAAATTGAGCAAGCCTAGGGCGACAATGGCAAGGAAAAACATGTAAACTGGTCAGATGAATCTCGGTTCTGTCTGTATGTGAATGGTTCTAGATGTCACGTTCACCGAAGACCTCAGGAAGCCTTCAATGAGGACTGCATGCAAGGTGTGGTTCAAGCTGAAGGAAATTCTGTGATGTTCTGGGGGTGTTTTAATTATGTGGAAATGGGTCATTTGGTTGAGGTAACAGTATATTTGAACCACAGTGCTTATACTGAGCTGCTGGACAACCAGGTTTTGCCTTTTGATCTTAACAAGCAACATAACATTCCTATCCCTGTATACGAAGATGGTAATTCTCACATTCACAGGGCTGCAAATGTGTCTGATTGGCATGATGAAGCAGTCAGGAGCAGTCACACATCTGTACTGGCCTGCAAAATCCCCAGTTGTGAATCCTTTTCAAAATCTATAGGAATACCTGGAATCACGTGTAAGATGCCAGGGAAGGCATCCAGGAAATCTGGCCGAACTTTGATTCTTTGATTCTTTCCTACATCCAGAAACTTGTCTAGTCCATGCCAAAGTGAATTGTAGCTGTTATTCGTGCTCAGGGAGCTATTACATGCTGTTAGATGCGTTACAGTCAAAGGTGAGTTTTGCTGGGAGTGTTTCATGTACTTTCCATCACTATTGACAGCCCCGAGTCCTGCTCTTAACACTGCTTTTGAAGGTTAGAGTAGGCGTGTGGGAACACATTTTAATGGGGGGGGGCTGACACACGCACGCACGCGCACACACACACACACACACACACACACGCACGCACAGACACACACACCAGTTTGTCTCTCTATCATTGTGGGGGACTTTCCATTGACATAGTGATCACTGTAGCCAATTAACACTATGCATAACCTTAACCAAACTCAGGAACCTAAAGCAAATCTTTTGACTCCTTTGTTTTTTTCAAAAGAAAGTTACAGTTTTCGTAAAAAGCCATTTTTTCCTCTTGAGGGCCAGTAAGGTGTCCCCACCTTGTAAAAAAATTTGTGTCCCCACAATGTAATGCATACATAGTACACATACACGCACACAATCCAAAGCCTAAACACTAACTGCATTAATTTTACAGCTTCTGAATAATCAAACACTGTATAGTGACAGTTACCAATAAATCCCTGCTTACCTGCTTAAGGGAATTACAGCATGCTAAACATGGCTTTCGTTGTGTTTTGATGTGCAGTTAATGAAGTCACTAGATATGTGGCCAAACCCCTGACTGAAAATTCAACACAGCACAATGAGCATTGCGACCACAATGAGTTTAGAGAGTAAATGCAGAATTAAAAAGGATTCTAACATACAATAAGCAATACACAGATATTTTAACAAAGTGGATAAATAATTGCACTGAGATTGGGCAACTGTCTATACATACATAAATAAAACTGTGAATATACAGTAATGTGAGAAAACTGAAATATAAAATGTTATTTGTGGTGATATAAGTGATAAAAATCTAGTACTTGACTCTGCAACAATGCTAGTGTTAAAGAATTGTATACCTGCCAATCTACTGTTAAATTAATGTTTTCTCAACATTTACCCAATGTCACGCTCCTGGCAAGGAAGGGCAAAGGAGGCAGACGCAAACGCAAGTGACTGGGATTTATTTATAAGGAACTTAGTGGAAAACATAAATAGACCGAACAAAACACATACTAGGAACAGACCTAACAAGGTACAGCTAACAAGCAACATACAAGGCTAATGCTAACATGAGACAAACAAAGCTAATGCTAACAAAGAGCTAAGAAAGAAACAAAGCTTAACACATGGGAACAGAGACTAAGATACAAAGACAAAGATCTGGGGACAAACCAGGATAAGAGAGAGAGAGAGAGAGAGAGAGAGAGAGAGAGAGAGAGAGAGAGAGAGAGAGAGAGAGAGAGAGAGAGAGAGAGAGAGAGAGAGAGAGAGAGAGAGAGAGAGAGAGAAGAACACGAGAGCCCAAGGCAACCAGGGAGTGAAGAAGCCAGACAAAGGAAGTGCACAGGAAGAAGGGTATATATAAGCAAAACCAGCAGGTGGCTACAGCCCCACCTGCTGTGTCGGAAGAAGAAGGCAGGGGGAGCTAAACAAGATGGATGGAGCTGGAGGGCTTGCATCATCGTTACACCCAACTAATAAATACATGTATTTAATCGGTGCAATCACGCCACTTTTAATGTAATTGTAATCCACTGTTATTTATTATTTGTTTATTTTTGTTATTTGTAATTACTTCTCTGTTCACAATGCTACACGGCCGAATCTAGGCAGCCTCAGCAGCACCCGCTTCCTGCGCCACCCACCCCCACCCCTTCCTGCACCTATGGCATGCTCGTGACCAGCAAACTCACTATCCCAGCACATCGGCATCCCATAATAGTTAACATCACACTTACTATCTCAGTATCTCATGCACCACCATGAGCATCCAGTGCTGTTGACCATCATACTTAATATTTCAGCATCCCATTCAAGTAAACATCATATCTAACTTACCAGCATCTTGTACGAGTGACCACCATATTTAGTCTTCTACGATGTACATACCAACATACTCATAATACCACCATACTCATCCCACCAGCAACCCATGTTGGTGACCTGCACATTTACTACCCCGGCATCCCATATTAGTAACCATAATCTGCGATGTCTGTATGGTGTATATGCTGGTGACTGTCGTAAACACCCCATAAACATGTCAAGTCAAGTCAAGTCAGATTTTATTTATATAGCGCTTTTTACAATGGAGCATTGTCTCAAAGCAACTTTACAAGTTTAGATTATCTCCTAATAACTACGTCCAATCTCAAATTGAGCAAGCCTAGGGCGACAGTGGCAAGGAAAAACTCCCTAGTTCTAGGAAGAAACCTTGGGAGGACCAAGACTCAAAAAGGGACCCAACCTCCTTGGGCGGCATACCATGCTTGTTACCATCATATTTACCTTACCAGCATCTCATACTGGTAAACATCATATTTGCTTACCTAGGATGCCATGCTGGTGACCAGCAACCACACCATATGAGCATCCCCTGCTGGTAACCATGATACCCAACATGCAGCCTCCCAGACTTACTTTCCCAGTGACCAGTATACTGACTAGTGACCAGTATACTTACTATCCCAGCATATACCAGTGTCCAAACATAATGTATGGGCTGATTTTAGGAAAGGAATAACCTTCCAAACCAAGACTAAAACGTCTAAAATATTATAAATATGTTGATAGAGGGTGACATGGTTGGCTCTGTCACTTCAGAGCTCCAGAGATCGCCAGTTTTATTCCTGGATTTTACTCCACCTACGTTAAGTTTGTATGTTCTCCCCTTATCTCTGAAATAGACAAGAGACAGGCATCCGGTTAACAGACATCTTGAAAGTGTGTGTGTGTGTGTGTGTGTGTGTGTGAGCAATGGACACACTGCAATGGATTGGCACCTTGTCTAGGGTTGGTTCTTTCCTTGCACCCTATGCTGCCAGTTAGGTCCCAGGTCCCTGCGATCCTGAATTGGATTAAGCGGGCATGAATGAATGTTGTTTAGAAATTTAGAGTGTGAATCTCTTTGTGAATATCACTGAATACTGATATTCAGTTATTCAGATACTGATGAACCACCATTTTGGTCCAAGCTTTCAAATAAGGCAGAAGGTTTGAAAAAAACAAACAAACAAACAAAAAAACGAACAAAAACCTCTCTGTAGATGTACCTGGTTGTGTTGTATCCTGTGTGAAGGGAAAACCTGGACTCGGTTGTCTCTTTAAATCAGCTCTGCACTGACGATGCGCCTTCAGGCTCACCGGGAACAAACCATTCCTTCCCTCTGCAGCATGAGCTTTTACCAAGCGCGTGCTTTTGGTAGAACCTTGTCCACTCACATCCTGAAGCGGTGACAGGCGAAATATACTGTGTCTAACAAAAGACTATGCGCTCGGATTGCGCTTGGCTGATGATCATGACCCTCCACAGACACTGAGATCTTTTATTGCTGCTCACACATTACAGAGGAAGCTTTCCGCACCAGTTGCTCTCATCACATTAGGTAAGATCATTCTGACCATTCGCTTACCGGCGTGGAGACGCGCTTTCTCTATACTAGCACGTAATTAACGTATAGCCTGTGGAGATTTGGGGTGTTGGCTTTGCTTACACACAGCAGTACGAATCTGGAACCAGAAGACGCTGTACTTCTAGCCTCCAGTGTTTCTCACTTTGTAGCTGTTAATTTTTGGCGTCATCAGGACGTCACATCAGTCATATTCCTCTCAGACAGACTGTTCTGGCTTTAATTCTGCACTCCCGATAATACTGGACTACGTCACCGACCATGGCGTGAATCCATTGATCCGTTGACGGTGCAATCAGCTGGCCAAAATCACAGGATATTAACTAAACAAGGTTGAGCTCGCTTCAAATGGACCATTTTGTTTTTTCCTTATATATACTTTATGCACACACAGATAGACGTTAGAGCAGCTGGAATGAATGACTCTCTGCTTCATGCTGCTCCTCCACGTGTGCAGCGGAGCCGCGAGCTGAAACTCATGATCTACTGCGACACATCACTACACTTCTTCTGGACCCCAACTTTGAAGAACTGATGGTGAGTCCATGGTGGTTTATCGGTCATGAAACGGACCTGAATATGTTAAGCGGTTAGCATGTTTAAATGGAAAGTTTGTTTAGTACTTATTATAAAGGTGCGACCAATATGCCCGAGAAGGTGGACACCTGTACACTTTATCGTTTAGACTAGTTACAACTTTGTACCTGGTGATCACTGTAAGCTTAATTAATTAGGCTATTAGTTGTTTGCATGCTCCCCAAAAGCAGTCTTTTACATCAGCCTTTTTGGTCAAGCTGAATCCAGAAACGTCTCTCACCCTAGCGTTTGCTGTTAAGGTGCGAACCGCACGTTCAGTAGCCTATTGTAATGATGGAAATGAAAGTAAACCAAATGAAGAACATACATATTTGTCTTTAAAATCAACGTTATGTTTCAACACACGACAGAGAAGCGTTTACTGCGAGTTCAGCCACAACGGTGACTCTGGAAGCAAGAGAGGGCGTGAGCTGAATGGCAATTATTTGTCTCCGTCCCAAGCGGCTCCTAACCCCTTGTATAAGTGCACTAAGTAGTGTAGGATATGTTATTTAGCTAGGGCCCATATCTGCGTTATAATGCTAGAGACGCTGACATCTACTGCAAGATGTCGATCAGTGTCATCTACACCTCAGATTTGTCAGTGTTAAATCAACACTGTCAGTCATAAATGAACACTGTGAGTGTTAAACTAAGTTTAACACTGATAAATGTATCTAATAAACTGCACAGTTTTTGTAAGGTGACCATATCAGAAAGCAGTCATAATTTCTACTGCCACAGTGATAAGCACTTGAGAAAGGTGAAAGGTGGTAATACCTTTTTCCTTTTTTTGCCAGTCAAAGTATTTTTTACATACCATAAGGTGTCCTGAAGTATAAAAAGTGGATGGTTTTTTTTTAGCCAAAAAAGGTTTTGAATTGCTATGCTAGGCAGTTTTTTTTTCTTGCAAAATTGGTTGCTCCAGGCAGGGGTACTCAAATGTGTCTTACAGGTCCACTTAACAATTTTCCAGCAGGCTGAATGTCTGTAGAAGACAACAGAGTGAGCTATGCACAAATACCCATGCCAGTCTTAGTGAGACCTCCGTTGCTCGCTCTTGCTGTGTTCTTGTTTTAACCATTATTCTGCTTGTGGATTGATAAAATGATGGTGGTTTTTGATTTTTGTGGTTCTGTTGGTAGTTTTGTTCAAAATTTGTGTGTTTTATCTCATAGTGGCGACTTGCGTTACCAATCTTCACAATGGCCACAGTTTCATTACAAATTAAGCACACTGGCTTTGTGCTTCTCTTGGGCAGAATGAAGGCATATTATTTAGTCCACTCCTCTTTAAATGAATGGTTTTCACTGTCGACTTTTCTTTTCTTTGTACTGAGCAATTTTAAACACGCCATTTTACGTTCTGAATTGTAGCGTACTGTTGTCGATTAGTAAAACGTTATTGACGAGCACACACACTACTACGCAGTCTCATTGTTGTCATAGAAATTCTGTACATCTTCAAGATTGGATGGCAGGAAATAAAAGCAGATCGCATGAAGATTTGAGGGATTGCAAGAAAAAAGTTTTTTTTGTATGTTTGTTTCTCTCCGAGATTTTGTATTTGGTCCGTTTTGAAAGGGAAGCTGTCCATATAGAAGCAAATTTAGTGTATCATTTCTTGAAATAGTTAGTTGGTCTTTTAATCTCCAGGTGACTCAGTTTACCCACTGCACTGTAAGCACTAGGTAGAAGTGCACTATAAGCATCTACACAGCAGCTAGCATTTTGTAGTAGAGCACTACAAGCCCAGTAGAAAGCCATTTGTAATTTTCCGTGTGAATTACGAGTCAAACATATAGAGGAATTATGCCATAACACTCAGTGATATTCTTGTCTGTCTTGACATTTATGAGTCATCTGGAGGGAGAGGTATTAAAGAACATGACTCATTCTTCTGATAGGTCCAGTGTGGTGGATTTATTTAGGCTACTTGCTACGCACTGTGAAAGCCTTATTTGGCCTAATTTGTGTGAATCACACTCTGGACATGAGGGACCTCCTGCAGCTTAGCTATCATCGACGTTATAGTATAAACCCTCATTTGAACTGCTCTGTCCAACATTACTGACACTACTAAATTCATAACAATTTACATGACTCAATTTTATGTGAAGAGGTCCATACAGTTAAGACTAGGGATTTGATTAGGGATGATATCTATTCTTTTGACTTAATTTGTATGAAATCCAACCATATCACCCTTCAAATTCAAACCAATTATTGTTGGGATCATGTTTGCTGTACCTACACATTTTACCCCACGTATAGGCTACAGTGGGGGCAACAATTCTGAGATCTCAATAAAAATGTTTCTCTTTTGCATGTTCCTCAAATTTAATACAAGGATTTTCTGTACAAATCATATAATCCAGAAAACAATTTGGAGTAAAAGCATACATCTTAGAATTTATGAATAGTTGATATTTCTGTGATTTGAGGATAATGAGAGAGTGCACCTGACTTGGCATGGACTCCACAAGTTCCAAGTGCAAAATCTTATGGTCCATTTTATACCAGCATGATTCCAGAAAATTTCAGAACGATTCTTGTGATGATACTGATTGCTTCACTTTGAAACATTTGAGGTTTCTGGTTATGGTTCATATAATTCTTAATTAAGACTTTACTTGTATGAACATCAACCATTCTCTTGGCTCGTTCAGATAAATAGTTGTTTTTCTTAGTTTAAAGTTGTAGTAAAGAATTTTAATCATGATGAATTTTAATAAGAGAGTAGTTATGATCAGTAGCCGAGAGATGTTTTGGTGTTCCTAGGTCATTAGAACATTAAGCCACTTTAAGCCACTTTAAGCTACTTATAATAGGTTTTAATGGGAAGAAAAGAGCTTAATGTAAAGTGATTACTTTTGAAGTTGAAATATAAAAAAATATATATTCTTTATACCTAAACATTTGGTACCTTTTTTCACCATTTTATAACCGATAAGGACCGGAATCGGTAAGAAGAATCGGAATAAGAATTGGAATCATAATTGGAATCAATAAAATGCAAACGACCCAATCCTGAACCCAACCCTACACAGTACCAACATTAATAATCATAATATTAAATAAAAAAACTCTCTTGTATCGGAATCTGTATCGGTATCGGCAGTTGTGCACTGGAATTCGATCGGAACTGAAAAAATATGGATCGGTCCATCACTACACCAAACAATTATTTAGGGTTAGTGTTCCTCATAGGTTTAATGTATGTATTTATGGGTCTATTTGTGTAAATCTGACCAGTACCATTACCCTTTTTTGTTCAAATGTACGCAATTGTTTTCTTGAAATCATGTTTGCTCTTGAATACAGGAACATATCTTACTATACACATAGTAACTGAAGTATTTTAGTAACAGGTTTAAAGGTGTGTTCATTGATTTCTAAGTCAGAAATAAAAGTATATCAGTTGTATCGATTTTAACCAGGGCTGTTGTCACAAAGCAGCTTTATGACAGTGGCTACAATGGGGAGGAAAAACTCCCTCAGAAGAGAGGAGGTAACCTTGAGAGAGAGTGGACTCAAAAGGGGAACCCATCATTGTCTGGTTGACACTGGATAGAAAAATATGTGGAATACAAGAAGAACATCTAGCTAAGAGCAGGGCATGTGAGTGGTGTGGAGTCGAAGTGTCCAGGGAGCGCAAATTTTGGGGGGGAGCTTGGAGCAGCTTTTTACAAAGTGGGAGAGTCAGTGTTCTCTCTCGCTCTAAGATTGCTCACATAATGTTCCACTGTAACAGGGGATACCAGCCTATAATGCCTATAATTGTTTACAAGCATTAGTTTCTCTCTCTTCAGGTAAAGTACAGATACCTCAGTTGATCTGTTCCAACGTGGTAAAACATCTGAGACACCAGCATGATGATATTAAGCTTCAGCAGTGTACCGTGTTCGATTGTGTCTCCTAACCCAAAAGCTGCATTAGCCAGTAGAGCCTAAAGCGCTCAACATGAACAAACTTTAACGTGGTTTAATGTCCTAAAACGAGGACCTAGGAAAACCAAACTGCTCCTAGTTACTACTGGTGATAAGCAATCTCTACTGCTGACAAAAAAAGGAAAGTGGTCATTTTGTACATTAAGCTTTTTTTCTTCCCATTTATACCTATTATTTTGTAAAATGCTTAATGTCAAAATGATTATTTTCCCATAAGACCACATGTTCATCATTTCAGCTGTAGACAGCACTTATGACTAGTAATAAGTAAGAGAAGTTTGGTGTTCCAGCTTTTTAGTTATAACACCTGTTTTGGAATCGAAACTTGGAATCAATGAAAATCGATAAGCAGAATCAGGAGTACAATTGAAATCAATAAAATGCAAACAATACCCATCCCTAGTGCTGAGTCAGTTCTCAGTCGGGTGGGCATCAGAAATAAAAATTCACCTATGGACGTATTTGAAGGAATATTTAATTATAATTATTTGATGTAGCTGGGTCAACAAATACATCTTGGTGAATTTGAAAAAGCACATCGAAGTAACTGACATTATGTAATTAGGTAATTTTTTAACTGCCCTAAAAATGGTGAAACATTTTGTATATTTTGTTTCCAAATGCCTGAAATGTTTGGTCCTGTTTTTGTTGTGGTTAGCTAAAGATGATCAGAGGTGTCATTTGTATCATTTTTGCAGATTATTCATGTAGTACAAACCATTACGCCCATGTCCTCATACCCTCATTGTCATGGATGTGTACCTGTTGCCCTGTAAAAGATCTGTTTCAAAAATTAACTTTAATTACACATTTTACTTTAATTACATTTAGTAGCATGCCCATTTATACTTGTACTTGAGTAAAATATATAAACCATACTTTAACTTTCACTTGAGTATTTTGTAGCAGATTATTAGTATCAGCTTATTTATTTAAATGAAGAACGTGTGTACTTATGCCACCTCTGAGGACAGTATGCTCGTTATTACTGTGGGGAGAGAGATGAATGAAGCTTGTGTAGAGTCCATGCAGGCAAAAAAAAGTAATAATAATAATAAAAAACCAGTCCCGAGCGCATGTTTGCAGCATCACACAGTATAACAGATCGGCAGACGCGTCAGCGGCAGGAAAACATCAAAGTGGGCAGCAGAGAAGTAGATTGGACAGCACCAATGTGGACAGCAGGAGCAAGTCATCACTGCAAATAGTGGAGCAGGACAACATTGAAGTGGGTTGTCCAGGTTTGGGACAGCCCCATGGTAGTTATCAGTGACAGGTCATCTCTGCACAAGTGAGAGAGACAGAGGAACAGGAAGGAGAGCAAAGAAACAGAAAGGCTGAGAGGGTTACGTCAGATACCAGCAGATTCATCTAGGAGAATACAGGAGAAACTGGTCCATAGGACAGGCAGTCAGAAGCAACCATCATGCAGACCACATGGCGGGACAACTTGAGGCATGAGTGGAAGACAGAGAGAGAAAAAAGGAAAGATTAAGTGTTTGATAGTATGTGAAGTCCAGTGGGCAGGGAAGTGGCAGTAATGAGGACAGGCTACAGCAATTTAGAACAAAGCATTTGAACATTTTTGACAAAGTTCTCTAAATATTAGTGCAGCTATTAACAATATCTATGTGGATATTCCAGTCTGTGTAAAAACAAGTAATGTGGACCACCATTATCCAATCAAACAGTTAGGTTAGAGATTAGGTTAGGGTTTGTTCCTATACTTATGGCTTCATTTGTATGACATCCAAACACACAAAAACCTTGCTTGTTCAAATTTGAACCGTTTTTCACTGGACACCATGTTTGCCTACACATCTTACCGTCCATATACAGTGGTACCTCAGTTCTTGTTGTTAATTCGTTCCAGAAGGCTTGTCAAAAACCGAAAGAAGAACCGAAGAACCGAGTACTTAGGAATAATGTAAATTGCCACACTGTATAAGGCATTTTATGCATTAATGGTGCTGTATTGTACAGGTGCACCCTGATTTACAAAGGGGACATGTTCTGATGACACATTATTGCAAGTTTATTACTGAGTGATCTAAAACCCATAAACGTATTCAGGCTTGTCGTTCAAATTAATAATTATGGAAGTCATGAAAGTAGGGCAATTGGCACAGAGCCCTGTCAACACCATGGAGAAGGTCATGCGGGAGATGTGCACTTAAGTGCCAAAGACAGAAATGAAAGGCTAACTAAATGTCTGTAGGGAATTCTGGTTCCTTAAAAGCTTCATTTTATAATTCTCAAGTAAGGTTTTCCGCTTAGATGCTGGATAGTTGTTTTCAAGTTTAAATCCCTATAATTACTCTACAACCAAGAAGTGTTGCGTAGTTACTATTTTGTCACCAAATAAACAGGAAGCATTAATGGAATAATATACCACGGTATGCTGTTACTTGAGATCTAACAGTGTAGGTGCAGCAGTAATTAACCCAGCTTTAGCTCACAAAAGGCGTCAGTCTCACTTTTCAGCCCATTTTTAATATGATAGTAAAGAATATCACAAGGATATGCATGTAATTTGTACAATGCAAATCAGAATATGTACTGTTATGAACAAATGGATGGTTAAATTGTATAGTGTTAGATTGGAATACTGCAGTATAGGCTATATTAATTAAAGGGTGGTAGCTGCATAGTCGGAATCTTACCAGCATGTACACCTGATTCAGTGGTCAGTGGCCTTCTTGGTGTGTGTGTGTGTATGTGTGTGTGTGTGTGTGAGAGAGAGAGAGAGAGAGAGAGAGAGAGAGAGAGAATGCATGTGCATGGAACTGTATGTGTATGTGTGTGTGTGTGTGTCATGGTGCATCTGTGTTGCCTGAAACAAATCCAGGCAGTCATGTTATGTTGGAGAGAGGGTTTGCTCACTGGAGCATGCTGATCGACCAAGTTTCGTCTCTGACTTGAGCATGCTCACTGAGGCAGACAGGAGAAGAATATTTGCTTTGTCCAGAGTGTATGAGTTGCACATCGAAGATTAGCACTGTATTAGCAGATTATGTATTTTGATACGATTGAACATGATGAGCATGCCTGAGGAAGCAATCCTTTCATTTCAGAACCACTGTAAATAGAATTTATGAATAATACGGTTCATGAACCATTTTGCTAAGTACATTACACGCCAACAGAGTAAATACATCTTACTTACAGAAGGACATTAAAGGGAAACTATTACATGTGCTTGTTTAGCATTGCAGAAAATGCCATGTAAGATTATTGCTTTGAAACGATAAAATTACCGTATTTTTCAGACCATAAGGCGCACTTAAAATCCTTTAACTTTCTCAAAAATCGACAGTGAGCCTTAAAATGCGGTGCGCCTAATGTATGAATTAATTCTGGTTGAGCTTTCTGACCTAGAACCGATTGTAGATGGTACACGGTGCTCATAAATCTGTCAAAATGTTTTAGCACGGTCTTGGTAAGTTACGAAGCTTACGGTCACCGTAGTGCGCAGCATCGCGGAGTAATACGGTATGTGCTTCAGCATTAGGGTACTTGCATTCATTCGTTCATTTATTTTTGAAGCGGATTTCAAACACAACGCTATCGGTCACGCAGTACAACATGGTCATAGAGCAGCTGTGAGAGAATTCAACATTAACGAATCAACGGTACGGAAGTGGAGGAAGCAAGAAGACGCCCTGCACCAGGTAAAGACCAAACTGAGCTTCTGACAGAACTTAAGAGTTTTGTTTCATTTATTGCGTCTTATAACCCGGTGCGCTTTATAGCCCGGAAAATACGGTACTATAACATTTCAGATTAAGCTGAGTTTTTTTATTCTAAACAGTGCAAAGGTAATTTGAGAAATATAGGAAGTAATATATTGTAACTACTGTAATACATTGCCCCAGTACTGGCTATTATGAGGGAAAGAACTACTGTTCCCAGTGCATTGCAGGTGGTCATTGATTCACTGTTCCTCTGCTTCTACCGCCTAGATGATTTAGTTCTACATATTCTATTGTTTTAGACTTTTTAATTGGCTATCGGGGTAATTTTCTGTCTGGCTAATGACCTAGTGTTCCACAAAAAGTGGCCAGTCACAGTTCATGTCCATTTTCATTTTTAAACGATGTCACTGATTGGTGGGGTTCACTTGAGAGTGTGGGTAATGTACTTCATATTGACTTCAGCTATTAAATTAGGTTTTGGTGTGTGTGTGTGTGTGTGTGTGTGTGTGTGCTTCTGTGTCTGTGTGTGCATGTTTCATGTTTATGTGAAATGTCAGGACAATTGCCAGAAACTCCACATATGTCAGGCCAAATTTACACTTTGGGGATATGTCAGAACAAAATCCATGTCCTGACTTTTCTGGACAATTTTATTCCAAAAACTATAAGAGCCAAAAGTTTTCCTTTTGATTACTAAGGTTAAGGTTAGTGGTAGGTGTAGGTCTAGCATTAATTAGCTTCAGTAATCATTATGTCAGTGGAAAGTCCTCACAAGGATAGCGAGATAGGTGTGTGTGTGTGTGTGTGTGTGTGTGTGTGTGTGTGTGTGTGGGCATGTTTTTAGTACATTGTGTCTAAAGGCATTTTAGCACCAGAGGAGAGACACCAGCCTGGGCTGTAGTGGGAGTAAAACTGCTCAGCATACAAGGACAGAAAGATATTTGGATAGATAGATATATATATATCACATTTTTGGCATGGTGGGCGCGTCTTATTGGTCCCCAGGGTTCAAATACATTTTCACAGAAACTGCAACTTTCTTTTGAAAAACTAAAAGAGCCAAGATATTTGCTTTAGGTTACTGGTGTCAGGGTTTGGGTAGACGTAGGTGTAGCATTAATTAGCTACTGTAAACATTATGTCTATGGAAAGTCCCCACCTGGATTACGCAACGTACGTGTGTGTGTGTGTGTGTGTGTGTGTGTGTGTGTGTGTGTGTGTGTGTGTGTGTGTGTATTTCTGCCTGTCTAGAAAATGAATGGCAGCGTTCCTTCTGTTGGAATGTTTTATTTAATTTATTATAGAAATAGTATTTTAATCTAATATTATCATTTTATTTGGCCTTCATACTTTACTTTAAAGAACAGTGTAATCTTATTAAATTGCCATAGATATCAATGTCTGATGGTCTGATGGTCTGGTGTATCCTTCACCATTCTCCTGTGTTACCTCGCTCAGCTTCTCAAGCAATACAAGGTCATTGTGCAGAAAGCTAACCATGCTCATTGTGTGAGTGATGACCTTCTTTCTATGTGCGTGTCCACGGGCTGAGTACTGCATTGTCTCAGTGTTCACCCTTTGTGCACTGACCTTTTTCCTGGTCATGTGCTGATTGGTTGGGAGCAGGTCTGAGCTGGCAGAGGCTCGACTGAGCTGCCAGTAGAGTACGCTTAGCAGGTTCACTCCCACTGCAGCCCAGGCTGGTGTCTCTCCGCTGGTGCTGAAATGTCTTTAGACATTTCAGGCAGGGGATTCTCACCAGACATTATGGCACACAAGCTCTGCATGATACTGCTAAATGATATCAGTCTATATGATCGCCCTCAGGATAACATGGCTATTTTAAAAACAATAATACCAAATTATTTGAAAAACAGCCTGTAAATCTGTTGGCAATGAATATTTTCAATGATGCTGTATATAGATTCCACTGGACACGTTTTTCATATATATTTTTTAAATATATAATTTAATTATAATTTTGGGTGGAGAAGAGTGTCAGGAGTGCTGTGTGACAAAAGGGTCGCAACAAAAGTGAAAGGAAAGATTTATAAGAGAGTAGTGAGACCAGCCTTGTTGTATGGCTTAGAGACAGTGGCACTGACAAAGAGACAGGAAGCAGAGCTGGAGGTGGCAGAACTTAAGATGTTGAGGTTCTCTTTAGGAGTGTCTAGGGTGGACTGGATTAGGAATGAGATCATCAGAGGGACAGCACAGGTTGGAAAATTGGGAGACAAAATTCGAGAGGGAAGACTGAGATGGTTTGGACTCATGTGCAGAGGAGGGATCTTTGATATTTTGGTAGAGGATGTTGGAGATGGAGCTGCCAGGCAAGAGACGGAGAGGAGTTATGGTTTGGTTGTGGTGAATGAGATAGGCAGGGAGTTGGGTGAGAGATAGACGTGGAGGACAGGGTGAGGTGAAACGTAACTCGCTGTTGTGACCCCTGATAAAGGAGGAAGCCGAAAGAAGAAGAAGAAGAAGAATTTAATTATAATTTATTATTTTGTAGTGTTTTATCATGGGTGGATGCTGTTAAAGTATAGGTATATAAGAGTCTAGGGGCCTCATTCATAAAACAAACTGTGAGTAAATTACACGTAAAAGGGACCTTCCCAAAAACTCCAACTCGAGAGTCCATAGTGGTGTTTTGGGTCCTCAGAAAGCAGCTTGACACCAAATTTACATGTAGGCTATATGAATAAACCTACAGTATTCTAGCCCTTATGTTTTCTTACAGATAGGCCAACGATCTCTGAAACATTCCACATTATCATTGGCTATAACAAAGAAATTTAGCAAGCAACTGCCCTGTGCAGGATTATTGGACATTTCTCTGAAGAACAGGGTATATAGTTAAACCGAGTGCTTGTTGAGTGTAATTTCATTCAATTTTATTTTTTATGTATTATGTAATTCTTTAGTGTAGTGTGCAGTCTTGTCTAATGACCCTTTTGATGTCTTTTGGACATTCTTCATGTTTCACTTTTCATGTGGTCAGGACCAGGTGTAAATTTTGTTTGTACCGTATTTTCCGGGCTATAAAGCGCACCGGGTTATAAGGCGCAATATCAATGATCGGCTGCTAACGGGTATATTTTCATAATAAAGCGCACCGGGTTATAAGGCGCATGAAATGAAACAAAACGCTTAAGTTCCGTCAGAAGCTCAGTTTGGTCTTTACCTGGCGCAGGGCGTCTTCTTGCTTCCTCCACTTCCGTATCATTGATTCGTTAATGTTGAATTCTCTCGCAGCTGCTCTATGTCCATGTTGTACTGCATGACTGATAGCGTTGTGTTTGAAATCCGCTTCGGAAATGAATGAATGAATGCACGTACCCTAATGCTGAAGCACATACCGTATTACTCCGCGATGCTGCGCACTACGGTTGCCTTAAGCTTCGTAACCTACCAAGACCGTGCTAAAACATTTTGACAGATTTATGAGCGCCGTGTACCATCTACAATCGGTTCTAGGTCAGAAAGCACAACCAGAATTAATTCATACATTAGACGCACCGCATTTTAAGGCGCACTGTCGATTTTTGAGAAAGTTAAAGGATTTTAAGTGCGCCTCATGGTCCGAAAAATACGGTACTTAAAAGTGTTTTACGAACGATTTACACGCAAATTTGTTCTGCTCACGTTTCATAAATGAGGTCCTATGTGTTTTTATGCTTGCTGCTGAGACAATATAGAGCACACAGTGTAAATTGTAGTTTGAATACAGCTTCTGTTTATTGTAACAGTAATGTTGTATATTTTCAGATAGTGTTAAACAGTACAGAAATATATTCATTATATGAATTATGTTCTTTATACATCTGTGTGCTTCTCTGCAGTTGTTAGTACTGTGGAATTAGCTGTAGTCATTCAGTGGACTGGAACAGATGTTTCTGCATGGCACATTTTATATAGACGAAAACACATTACAAACAAGATCATCAGACACTTTGTGTAAGTTAATTATTTCATATAGCGTTTTTAACAATAGACACTGATGCAAATCAGCTGTGCATGAACCAGTATCTAAACCACCAGTGAACAAGCCAGACATGACAGAGGTGAGGAAAACTCTATGTGCGCCATGAATAAGATACTTTGAGACAAACCAGACTCAAATGGGAAACGTATTGTGCAGTGGGTGAGACTGGACTAAATTTTACAAGTGATTATAAGAAGACTGGACAATAATTGAAGACAGTAAATGTTCAGTGTAGCATGTTTTATATTTCTTGACACATAAAATGTGATGCACAACTCTCCTTCATGTCTTTCACACTCTTGAAGCACCCTTTGGCTCTATTCTAGGATTTTCAAGTCAGTTTGAAATTTGCTATCACGTGCCCCACATTGTTCATGCTAAAATTGATTATGATTATAAACTCACCACTGTTAGTTGAGGTGAACTAAATATCATGTAAGTACTTGTTTCCTACTGCTACTCCTACACTGTGAGCCACTGCCATGTACATATATATGCTTATTATGTTCTGGTATTCTCTCCTTCCATCATTTCCTCTGCAGTTACATGACATGTGATGCATACAAAATGAACGGCGAGAAACAGATGTGTTTTGTGGACAGAAGATATTTTACAGAGACATTTCCAAAGTTTCCTGGTGCTGAATTTGGAATATGCAAAGAATCTGTTTGAAGTGAGAAGGAATGTGAGATGTTCGGTGCAAGAGGGAATTGAGGCACACAGCTAAATAATAAAGGGGAATGGTGGTAAAATAGACACGCTGGGAGAGAATAATGTGTGGGGGCGTAGTCACTCACAGGGACAATGCTCACTATCTCTCGCACTCCGCATCTCATTCTCCCAGCCGACCTCCTTCTCCCTTCCTCAGTAGACCTATCACTCACTGCGTGATGTATTGTTTTTCTGTAGGTGTATGAAGTTGCTTATATTAAAATAAACAATTTTTATAACTTCTGTATATATTTTGTGTTGTTGTGCAGGATTTAAAGAGGGTGCTGTCCTTTCCTCCATATCCAGGGGACTACCTGCACCCAGTCGTTTATGCATGCACGGCCGTTATGTTGCTCTGCCTGCTGATATCAATGATGACTTACATTATACACCACAGGTGTGTGTTGGATGTTGTTGTGTTGCACATCACATACAAAACTGCACTCTATAATTGCTGCCAGTCTTTAATACAAAAGTTTTCATTTTAATTATGCTAATAACAAGTTTTTGCTGTGTTATACTCTCATTTGGCATTCATTAAAAAGGACCTCTCTTGTACTGGGAAGGGGCTGGGACTGTGTGATATGGGGTGCAGACATGCCCCATTATACCATAGACAATGCCATGGAAAGGTCTATGCTCCACCTGGTTTTCTCTACTTTTGCATATTTGTTCTTCTATACGGTCTCAGATTTTCAAAAAAATTATAATATAAAACAATGAGAACATAAGGACACACAAAAGCCAATTTTTAAATAATCATTCCATTTACTGAAGTAACAAGATTATATAGCACGTTTATATACCCATATGAGTAGTATTCCCTAAACTGGCTGTGCCACCTTAAGCAACAGCAACTGCAACCACACATTTATGATTACCGGAGATTTTTCACATTACGGTGAAGCACTTTTGGTCCAGGCCTCTTTGCAAAATTGCTGTAATTCAGCCACATTGGAGGACTTTCAAGCACAAACTGTATAAAGTCCTGCCACAGCATTTTGATGGGGTCATGACATTCTTTATGCCACTCCAAACCCCTTAATTGTGGTTCTTTTAAGTCATTTAGATGTGGATTTGCTCTTGTACTTCAGATTGTTGTATAATACAGTGGTGGTGTTTGAACATTTGTGAACACTTTAGAGTTTTCAATGTTTTGAGTATATATGACCTAAATCTTCAGCAAATTGTTACACAAGGCCTAAAAGTAGATAAATAAAACCCAGACAAACAAACGATACAAACATATTATACTTGGTTATTTACTTATTCAGGAAACTTAGCCAATATTATATATCTGTGAATGGGAAAAGTATGTGAACCTCTAGGGTTATCAGTTAAGTTGAAGGTGAAATTAGAGTCAGGTATTTTCAATCACTGGAATGTCAGCCAGTGTGAATTGGCATAATGTGGTATTTAAAGAGCAGGGCTCTATCAAAGTCTGATCTTCGCAACACATGTTTGTGGAACTATATCATGGCACAGACAGTTGAGACTTCTGAGGACCTCAGAAAAAGTGTTGTTGATGCTCATCAGACTGGAAAAGTATAAAACTATCTCTAAAAAGTTTGCACTCCACCAATCCACAGTCAAACAAATTGTGTACAAATGGAGAAAATGCAAGATAATTGTTACCATGCCCAGGATTGGCTGACCAACACAGATCACTCTAAGAGCAAGGGGTGTTCTAGTCTGCGAGGTCACAAGAATAATCCAGAGTAGAATCCAGAGTAACCTCTAAGCAACTAAAGGTCTTACTCACATTGTGAGTCCACCAACTGGAGAACACTGAACAACAATGGTATGCATGAGAGGGCTGTAGAGAAAACCACTGTTCTCTAAAAAGAACACTGCTGCCTGTCCCAAGCCAGAACGTTATTGTAAAAAAAGCATTTATGGATGGCTGAGACCAAAATAGAACATTTTGGATCATTTGAGAAGTGTTATGTCTGGAGAAAGCAGGACAGCCTTAACCCTTATTTTATCTGTAAAATATGGTTTGGTCATGTTATGCTGCATGGCCAGGAGAACTTGCCATCATTCAGGTAATAATTAATGTACAACAGTGGTGGACAGTAATGAAGTACATTTAACTTCAGTTGATTTACTTAAGTATGCGTTTTGAGTATCTATACTGGAGTATTATTTTTTTGCAAACTTATGACTTTAACTTCACTACATTTTAATGACAAATATTGTAATTTTCACTCCACTACATTTCTATCAAGGTCCTCGTAACCTCGTAACTGTCAAAGACAGCTTATTAACAATCAGTATAATAGGGTAACATCAAGTTCATTATTCCTGAGCAAGCATTTATAAATTTGAACATAAGTTCAAATTTAATTATTATGGGTATTAAGTAAGTGTTGTGGCAATATTACAAGAATGCAATAGCCTAATAACTCACTTAATACTTAAGTACTATTAAAATCAAATACTTCAGTATTTTAACTTGAGTAAAAAATGATACAGATTGCACTTGTATCAAAGTATCATTTGACCAATAATATCTGTACTTTGACTTAAGTAATGAAGCTGTATACTTTGTCCACCTCTGATTCTGAATTATACCAATGTCATGACAGCAACAATAAGCACACAAGTTGTTCTACTACAATATGGTTAAAGAAGATTAACATTTTGGAATGGCCAAGTCAACATCCTGACCGTAATCAAATAGAAATGCTGTGGAAGCAGTGCAGAAACTCACCAACATACCAGAGCTGAAGCTGTTCTTTATGGAGCAATGGGCTAAAATTCCTCCAACTGATGTGCAGGACTGAACAACAGTCATCGGAAACGTTTAGTTGACGTTACTGCTGCACAAAGGGGCACACCAGATGCTGATAGCAAAGGTTCACATACTTTTGGCATTCATAGATATGAAATACTGGTCATTTTCCACAATAAATACATATACATTTATACCATTTGTGTCTTGTTTGTGTATTAGGGTTCTCTTTATCTATTTTTAAGACGTGTGAAAATCTGATTTATCTGTTTTAGGTCATATTTATGCAGAAATATAGAAAATTCTAAAGGGCACTATTAGAGGCTTGCATTTCCTTAGATATCTGTCTGTATTCTTTTGTCACTTCTTGAATGAGTTATTGATGCACTAATGGATGAATATTTGATAGGATGGCACCACTGGGAAGATTCACCACGGTGTGCTGTATTCTCTATTTGGAGATAAAGGCTCTCGCTGTGGTTTACTTGAGTCCCAGAGGCTTAGAAATGGCTTTCCCTCAATAAATAAAATTGTAATTTTAATACTTTTATTTAAAAGCTATATGTCGTGTTTACTCAGGTACAGTATGTTTGTGTAAAAGCAAAAGTTTTGTTTGAAGATTCAAAGCAATTTAGTGTGATAAATATGCAAAACCAAAGAAATCAGAAGTGGAGAAAGACCTTTTACAGCAGTATATGCAGACTCGACCTCTAGTGCATCTTAGACCCTCTATATGCCTTCCCTTAATGAAAAGGGACCTCCATAGGACCACTGCTGACCAGGTATTATGTGGGTAGTGAATCATTCTTATTACAGCAAAGACATTTACATGGTAGTGCATATGTGGTTCTGATCACACAGTGTTGGCTGTGATTTAAACATGTCAGTGTCACCACTGAGCTGAGATTCATCTGGCAACCAAAAATATCCAGCCAACAGCATCCTGTGGCCAAAAACTGGCCACTCATGGACCAGTGGAAGGATTAGAGCCAAAATCACATCAAACATTGCCTGGAAACATGGCTGTAGTTTTTATCTGTGCACCTACAGTGTGGATTAAAGGTAGGTGGCAGAATGGAGGGTGGTTCAGTGACTAAGGCTATAACCTACCCAATGTAATTTTGGAAGTTCCGGTCCAAATGCCACCAGGCTACCACTGTTTACCCTTGACCAAGGGCTCTAACCTTTAATAGCTCAGCTTAGTTGTAACTTGCTCTGCATAAAGGTGTCTAATAAATGCTGTAAATGTTAAAAGGTGTACAAATTAAATTGAAACAACATAACACACATCAGTGCAATTATTCAGCACTTTCATTATCTTGCAGTTCATGGCTGCGCTCAGAGTGGGTCACTGCCCTATGGTGGTTTCTTATTAATGATTTAAAGAGCAGAGCGGAGTTGAGAAGTTGTGTATAACAATAGGTTTCAGTCAGTAAAATATTATTCCCATTCATGGACCATTCTGTCAAACTGAGTTCAAACTGTGGTTCCACAATTTAAAAATCAAAACCAAGAAAATACACTTGCAATCAGAGATATTCAACACCCCAGCTTAAAGGGTATTACCGGTATGTGTATAGAATTTAATGAAAGTATACAACCAGAAGACTCAGAAAAAATATTCATTGTTACATATAATTAATTTTGATAAACTAACTTGACAGAATTTTGAGTTTAAATTAAAAACACTACAAAATGTTTTTGGGTGGAATGAGACCACAATAGAACATTTTTTGTTTAAATGGGAAGCATTATATCTTTAGAAAGGAAAACACTACATTCCGCCAAAAGAACTTTATCCCATCTGTGAAACTTGGTGGTGGTTATTATGGTTTGGGCTTGTGTTGCTGCATCTGGGCCAGAAAGGCTTGCCACCACTGATGGAACAATTCTGAAATACACCAGCATATTGTGAAGGAAAACGTCAGGACATCTGTTCTTGAATTGAGTCAAAGTCCTGACCTTAATTAATTAAGACTGATATAATTATTGTGGAAGGGCCTGAAGCAGGCAGTGCATGTGAGGAAACCCACCAACATCCCAGAGTTGAAGCTTCCAAGTAAAGAGGAAGTGGCTAAAATTCCTCCCAAGATGATGTGTAGGACTAATCAACCATTACCATATACATTTAGTTGCAGTTATTACATCACCAGATACTAACTGCAAATGTTCACATTCTTTTTCCACTCACAGATATGAATATTGGATTTTTTTCCTCTATAAAAAGTAAAAAACATTGTGTCTTATTTGCTTAATTGGCTTCTGTTTATATACTTTTGGGACTTGAAATCTGATTAAGTTGTAGGCCATTTCGGCAGTAACACAGAAAATTCTAAACTCCCACAAACTTTCAAGCAGCACTGTATGTGAACCTTAGCTATAGAACAATATACACACACACGTGGTAAGGTCTATATATAAACAATGGCAAATAGACAGTCCATCATCAGGTGTAGCCTATATGTTTAAGATGCTTTTCTTTCAAGACTACATAGAGATTTTAGTAATTTAATTTTACGTGTAAGAAATTTCCATAAACAGTAAACTTTTGTTTATACTTCCCTTATTGGATCTCTTGTTTCTGGTTGAAGAGCCATCCGAATCAGCAAGAAAGGATGGCACATTCTCTTGAACTTCCTCTTCCACACAGCCATGACATTTGGGGCATTTGCAGGAGGCATTAACCAGATCAAGTACCCTCTCGTCTGTCAAGTGGTGAGTCTTATCACATGCTGTCCATCTCAGCTTTGTGGAACTGCATTATCCAAGCTCTGTGTTACTAATATCATGTGTTATCGCATAGACTACATAATTTGCTTACATTGTGAATTAAACACCACAAACCCAAACTGGCTAAGTTACTGAGAACAGATAGGATAGGATATGATAGGTTAATTAAAAGGGGATAGTAAATATGGAAGCTGGTGTCCCCTCATTTATGTGCCATTGGCTTATTATTAAAGATTAATAGTAGGCTAATGCAGGTATGTTCCCCATGGAACACTGTTACACCCCATCGCAGGATTAGAAGCACTGGGATACCTCTTTCTATTGCTTAGACAATAGAAACCCTAAGTGTCAGGACACAGCCATACACAGATTTGTGTTTTTTCCTTTCAACTAAGTATATCTTCACAATGAGCCAAATTAGAGGTGTTCATTTAGGTAGATTGCTTAGCTGTGCAGAGCTGTGGCCTATAACACTGGAGTCTGATATCCTGCTATAAATAACGGAGAATTTGATTAAAAAGATTAAAAGTTAATGACTAAACAAAATTCATACAGTGTGGATTTTTAGTTCAGTTTGTGGTGAAAATACAGGCAAAACTTGTTATCTGAATGTACAGTGGGGCAAAAAAGTATTTAGTCACTGATTGGGCAAGTTCTACTTAGAAAAACGAGAGAGATCTGTAATTTTCATCATAGCTACAATTCAACTATGAGGGACAAAATGAGAAAAAACATCTAGGAAATGACATTCATTCACATTCATTTTTAAAGAATTGAATGGTAAATGATGGTTGAAAATAAGTATTTGGTCAATAACAAAAGTACTCAATACTTTGTAACATAACCTTTGTTGGCAATGACAGAGGTCAAACGTTTCCTGTAAGTCTTCACCAGGTTGGCACACACTGTAGCTGGTATTTTGGCCCATTCCTCCATGCAGATCTCCTCTAGAGCAGTGATGTTTTGGGGCTGTCGTTGGGCAACACGGACTTTCAACTCCCTCCACAAATGTTCTATGGGGTTGAGGTCTGGAGACTGGCTAGGCCACTCCAGGACCTTGAAATGTTTTTTAAGGAGTCACTCCTTCGTTGTCCGAGTGGTGTGTTTGGGATCGTTGTTATGCTGGAAGACCCAGCCACGTTCCAAATTCTACAATGTGATTTCCTGGATTTTTTTCTCATTTTGTCTCTCATAGCTGAAGTGTAGCTATGATGAAAATTACAGACCTCTCTCATCTTTCTAAGTAGGAGAACTTGCACAATCAGTGGCTGACTAAATACTTTTTTGCCCCACTGTACCTTGTTCCAGAAAATTGATTGAGTGAGGTTTCATCCATAAACAGGGCCTCATTCCTCACATATACTACCTGGTGCATGCATGCGAGTTCTCTAATGTCTCACAGGGGGCTTCTTCTAGTATTAAAATGCTACAATATAAAATAAACCATCATTAGTTCATATTAAACTATTAAAATTTACTAATTTTCATCTACTTTAACTTTTCTCATATTAGGTATTTTATTGCAAAACCTTTTTTGCAATAAAATTTTATTGCAAAAAAGTGTAGCAGGAATTCAGATAGCAGGGTTTAGCTGTATTGCCCTCCATAATTAGGTGGATTAAGGATTTTCTAAACCTAATTCATGAGTGTCCGATATGACCCAGTTAGCGCCCAGATTAGCTGACACAGACAGGGAACAAATGTTTTGCCTTAAAGAATGTTAATGCCTCTGTCTCTTGCAAGTATGATTTAAATATTATCTTTTGATTGGAAAACGTGTGGAAAAGTGTGTTCTTAAATATTGAATTGATGACATAAAACACTGGAGAAGTGCAAAACATTGTCCCAGATAGCCTGAGTTTACCATATGTACAATTTTGTAAGAACTAATGATGGATGTTCCAATTTTGGCTAGAAACATGTTTAATCCAGAAGATTAAATAGATAAGTACATGATGTACACTGGTCAGCCGCTTGCATAATATTGTGTACGTTCCCGTCATGCTGTCAAATCTCTGATGGAGTCCTCTGAAGGTGTCTTGTAGTATCTGGCACCAAGACGTTAGCTGCAGATCCTCTAAGTCTTATAGGTAGCGAGGTTGGGCTTCCATGGATCTGATTTGTTTGTCCAGCACAAAAGATCACAGATGTTCAATCGAATTGAGATCTGGGGAATTTAGGGAATTTAACTAGCATAGCTGCATAGCTGTTTCCTTTTCGGTTGGCTGTCAATAGTAACCTTTTTAGGACCCATGGAGACGTATTTACACTAAGAATACAGCACTGTAGATGCAAAAATAAAGAAAAACACGATTAACATAGCGGAGATCTTTAATGAACGAGAGCTACTGTGAATCTGAATCACTGAATCACTATGTACTGAATCGTGAATTGTGAACCATGAATCATGAATCGAGTTTCAGCTGAAAGGAGTCACTTATTTTAAGCAAGTGCGCTGAGTACCGAGCAAACGACGAGAAATGAGACAAATTGTTTTGGTCAAATTGTGTAGAGAACCGAATTTGACGAGTTCTGAGATGGTTGAGAACTGAGGTACCATTGTAATGACTTTAAAGTACTTTGCCTGTGCATTGTGTGTGGATATATTTGTTGATTGTAACCACAAGAGGTCTTTTCATAGAATGCTGTAAGTGGACATTCTCTCTTTAGTGCCTTATTCCCAAAGGCGAAGACAGCACCTGCATTGGTCTAACTTAAGGGCACCTTCATGCTCTCTTTCCCCTTTATCGGTACTGTTCTTTCTCTGGCTCTCATGCTTTCAGGAGCTTATGTGCTCTCAGCACTGGTGCTCTGTTATAATTGACTCTATGCCCAGGCTGCTATTTGTGTTTAGTGACGTTTCATGTTCTGCTTCAAGGTTGGCATCATCTTGCACTACTCCTCTCTCTCCACCATGCTGTGGCTGGTGCTCACTGCCAGGAATATTTGTAAGGAAGTCTCCAAGGCTCCACCACTACCTCAGGACAGGCATCCGCCCACTCAGTCCTGCATCCAAGTCACTGTGTTCAGGTAAATGACTTTAGGAGGACCTTTCTTAGAAAGTTACTGATTAGCAAACTGAACAGTATATCTAATATTATCTGTAAAAATGTATTAAAGGTACTTAACATATAGAAAATCAAAGTGTGCAGGAACTTCTCAAAAAACCTCAATAATGTGCTACACCTGCCTATTGGCATGATATCAAATGTTGGACGCAGGATGTATGTGCAGAGCAGATTTATGGAAAGTGAAACACACAATGACACTATCAAAACAATATTATGCTTGGACTCGGCAGGGCTGAGAAACAGCAGAAGGCTGAGATAACTGGTAAATCATGCAAACAAGGAAAAAGAAGGGTGAACAGGCAAATAAGAGCAGACAGGCTAACAAGACAAACAGGGATAACAAAAGAACAACAATTTTACATGAATGGGGGCAAGAAGAATCGGCTAAGAGACAACAGGCTAACAGAGACAATGGCAAGGCAGCAAAAACAGAACGACTCAGCAAGTCTATTTGACAAGGCACAAATAGGGAAACCAATTGGAACCCGACACCGTCTTTAAAATGTATTCCCTTAATTTCTTTATAAATACAGTACCATTTAAATATTGCTTAATAAGTAATCCCTGAATTAGATTTTTAAGATGTGGATTGGGCAGTTTTTTTTGTTTTGTTTTCATTAACAAGTAAGGGATTGGACTGGTTTGTAAACTTGATGTGTGACTATAACAACATGCAACATTTACATAAAGTTAAATTTGTTTTTTTTTTGCCTAGGCATAGGTTAGGGTTCAGGCAAACATTTATCCTGAGCCTGTCCATCACAGCACTGGGAGGCCACTACTCCCTGAGGCACAGCCCAGTTGTGCCTGTGTGAAGTTCAACCCAGCCTGCGAGCACCAAAGGAACTTGAATTATCGTCAGCATGGTGCTGGGCCAGCATACTCCATTGCTGTGCTACCAGAGCACTTCATAAATTATTAATGCTTTGGGTATTTACAGACTGATGAAAGCCTGGCAGGGTTACCTAAAGCTAGACTGTACCAGTCAACTCTGCCAAACTGTCAGGGATGCTCTTACATATTCTGTGGTATTCTGTGATAAACTTCTGGATTGGATTAAGTGACTATGGAAAGTCACTTAATTCAACCTTGGTCAGGGGGACAGTCCATCACAGGGCACCTGGAGAAAATCCAGAGTCATTATTACATGATGGATTTTACTGTCTTGTTTATTTCTTTATGTACTACTTCTTTCTATGCTGATCTGTATGAATAGCAGTAAAAATATTATTGACACTACTGATAGTGTACAAAGTAGTTCACACTGTCTAGTACAGTAGTGTGCAGTTTGGGACAGCCTCAGACTCTTGTGTCTGGCTTCTCTCACAATAGACAAAATAGAGGTGTGCACTGTGTAACCTCCGCATTACGTTCTGTGTAATAGGACGTTGACTGAAATAGACGTTGAGCAGACATTGCCATAGTCATCTTTTTAGGGTACTGTAATGTAAATAAAGGGTATTTTCACAAGAAAACTGAGTGCAAATGATACGTAAATGTGTCGGAGATACCGCTAAAAACATGATTGTTTGATGATTGATTGAAAGTACTGACATTTTTGTTTTACGTAAGCATTAATAGACAGAGAATTACGAACAATACAGAAAATCATCCAGATGAAACAAACAAGTGAATGTGAACTAGTTTATGTAGATATAGGTTAGAGAGAATATACAGGTAGTGGGGGAACAAACAAATGAGTACTATTTACAATAGGACAGGCACATACACTCCCAGATGTTATTCACAGCTTTTCTCCAAATAAGCAGTGAACATGAGTAACTTGCATTAAAAAGTCTCTAAACACATTAACTGAATTAGAACAATCTCTAGTCCAAACGTGAGCTAATGAGCTTGACCGGTAAGTTAGTGAGCTTTCCAGTGAATGACAGACATCTGCTGTTCTGTTAACTCCCGCCTCTGCCCTTGGATCTGCCCTTTATTGGCTTGTGTGTAAGCAATTAACATATTAATTGTTAGGACCCCCCAGCACTGTGGGGATCCCTCCAAACTGACACTGGAGATCAGTGTTGGCCTGGCTATCATGCCGGAATCCCCACAGGGAGCGATCACGCATGTACCTGCTCATTGCTGCGTGATTGCGATATTAGCAGCATTAGCAGTTCTGTCAAGTGTCACACCCTTTGCCCTGGATTACTCTCAGCGCGCTCTCAGCCTTACGCTACGCTCGTGAGCATCGTGCATCGCGCTATTGTGGTTTCCCCTTCTCGTGCTCGGTTAGGGTCTCTGGTGAAACTGGTCCTGCTAAGAAGGCCAGCCATGTAGAGCTCAGAGACTCGAGGTAAAATTGGTAGGGCTTAGTCGCCAGGAAAGGGGCAGC
The DNA here is from genome assembly GCA_025084515.1 of Ancistrus triradiatus. Taxonomy (NCBI): domain Eukaryota; kingdom Metazoa; phylum Chordata; class Actinopteri; order Siluriformes; family Loricariidae; genus Ancistrus; species Ancistrus triradiatus. The sequence goes on from JAJAGP010002781.1 coordinate 60,609, forward strand.
TTTTCCGGTACTAAACCTTTCCCTTGCACCTCCTTCCCTTCCTCCATTCACTCGTCGCAAGCGATTTCCTTTTTTGGTCGCTATATTGGCCTGCTAAGGCGCTGCCGCCCTATAGCATCCTCTTCTCTGTGTGCCTAGCTCACTGAACCCATTCCTCCGCAGTGATCGGCCCGGACTTACACCCCTGGTCCTGCGTTTAGTTTTTGAGAGACTGAGCGCTGCTTGCGACCGTTTTGGGTTTTCCTTTCTGTTTCTCCTCCCCTTCCTTTATCCCGTTCTGGGTTATCATCCTGGTTTTGAGTCCACATTGGGCGGTGCCTTCGTTTGACTGTAACCTTATCCTTGCTTCAGTGTATTAAAACCATAGCGCCTGTGTGGCGCAAGTGTAGAATGTTTGTCCTTGGCGTCAGCAACCAGGGATCAATCCCCAGGTCCTGCACTATCAGCAGACCCTTTCCTTCCTATTGTTTTGTTTATTTATTGTGTGTTTAGTTTCTTTCATTTACTTATTTTGGTTCATTATTTCCATCTGGAGCTAAATGCAATTGGGTCCTAAAACCATTTTAACTTTTGTTTTCACGGTTCGCCTGGTTTTTATTAAGACGAACCGTAACAGGAATTTGTAATACGTATTAAGTTAAATATGATAATTAATGTTCAGTACAGTCCTGTATGCTGTAACATCATATGTCGGGGAGCACTGTACAGTTCTGAGTCTGTTTATGTCCAGAGATAACAGATTTTCTTTCCTATTATAATTTATTATCATTCTTAAGACCTCGGACGTTAAAGCATCCCGACGTTGATCGGATGGACATTAAATGGCACATACCTGAAAATCAGTTAATATTTCAATAAAGACTGAGTATCTCTGGGGTTATGTAAATAAATATAGCCTAGTGTTGACATTTACTCACTTCTTCCCAAAGTAACAAGGTTCTTTAGTGTTATTATACACCACTGCAAATAGCTGTCATAAAATAAGACTGAGGTTAACGGGAGAGATTATATAAAATGAAATACTGTTATCTCACATTACAAATAACTGATGTGAAAGGTTATAAGGTTTTACAGTACCTTAAGACTACAATTTGACCTGTACAAATTGTATTTTATCCTGATTACATCTTAGTCTGTCTTGCAAGTGAACAATAATAGGAATTGGTAACCTTAAATGGATTAACGGTTAAAAAAAATTCAGTAGACAGCAGCTAGAAAAGACACAGCAGGTGTGACACGCAATTACTTAAGAAATGGTAGCCATGTGTCAAATTGTCACTTATTATAGTGAGTCAGTGTTCGGTCCCAAATCATTTTAGTAGGTTATGACAGTTCCTGTCTCCTCCATCCTCGTCATATTATCTGCCTCTTTTCACTTTGATCTCAGATTGTCTGCTTGTCGTTGTCGTTTTAGACTTTACCTGTTTGGTGGTGGGATTCCCCTCATCATTGTGGGGGTCACAGCTGCTATTAGCCTGGACAACTATGGGAACAGTGATGATGCCCCTTAGTGAGTAATGCTATTCTTAATCACCAACACTTTTTATCTATCTCCATGTGTCTGTTTTGAGTACTTTGTTGTTAAAATGCAAATCATGTCTGCAGCATTGAACAGAGGGCAATGGTGCATGCAGAAAAAAACACAGGCTGTTAGGTTTTAGTATTCTCTCAAATCAGAGGCTCGGATCCTATGAGCTGTGTTTATCAATTCACTTAGCATTTGCAGCGAGGCAGTAAATGGCTTCATGCAGGCACCACTGATTTGGAGAGGCACATCTTAATTAATACGAACAAATTATCACGTAGGCTGTGATTTAATGACGGAAATCAGTAATGACATTACTGACTGACTTGCAGACTCTCTTTGTTTCACTCGCTCTCTCTTTGCCTCTGGTGAAGTTGTTGGATGGCGTGGGAGCCGAGTCTGGGTGGTTTCTACGGGCCTGCTGCCTTCCTGATCCTGCTGATGTCTATATACTTCCTGTGCACCTTTGTGCATTGAAGCGGCACCCGAGAGCGTAAATACGAGCTTGAAAAGCCATGACAGAGGAGCAGCAGCGACTTGCCACTGCAGAAATCGGCCACTGCCATGCTGCCTCTGGAGAGCCTGGAGAACATGGGGACCATTCAGGTTGCACAGCTATCACTGCCTCCATGCTAGCCAATGAGCAATCCTTCAAGGCCCAGCTACGGGCCACTGCCTTCACCCTGTTCCTCTTCCTGGCTACTTGGGCTTTCGGAGCACTGGCCGTGTCTCAGGGGCACTTCCTGGACATGATCTTCAGTTGCTTGTATGGTGCATTCTCAGTAACGCTGGGGCTATTCCTACTTATTCAGCACTGTGCTAAGCGAGATGATGTCTGGCACCGCTGGTGGGCCTGCTGTCCCTCTAAACCTAAAGTCAAAGTGAATGGTGAGGCAGCAGGCAGCGTTCAGGTTGAGTGTAGTAAAGAGACACATTTTGAAGCAGAATCACCTTGCCCAGGTATATCCTTACAGTCCCCTCAACTCCACAGTCCATCGCCCCACTGCAGTATGAGCACTCTACCCTCAGCTCAGAACATAATGACCCCCTGCTGTGCTACCCTGCACTGCTCGTCCCCCATGTTGGGAGGATCTGCATGTCTCCAGGCCATTCCCAAGGACTTGCCCTGTCCAGCTCTGCCCCTGCAGAGCTGCCTGAAGGACAGGACTAAGTCACGCTCGTTCAACCGACCACGGCCTTGCCTGAGGGACTATGCCTATCACATGACTTCAACCAGCTTGGATGGAAGTGTGCACAGCTCCCACTTGGACAGCCCTCACAGTGTGAATTTGGACAATCCCCTTACTTGCCATACCTCACAGCTGGAGGACCAACTCCCCTGCCATAGTCCTCATCCGGACAGCCACCTGCACTGTGCCAGCCCTAGCACCCATTTGGAAAACCTGGTATCTCACAGCCTGCACGAGGGCCTCTGCTGCCATGGAGCACATCTGGAAACCCAGCTGTCTTGTCACAGTGGGCACACCTGCCACAGACACACGTGCTGTGCCAAGGCAGAATCTTTCTCCAGCTTATGTTGCCCCAAAACAGACCCATTTGCTGAGGCTTTACAGGTAGAGGACATCAGCACAGGTGCCATGATGTACAGTGGGACCAAAGCAGCTGCCAAAGAAGAGGATGTTATGCTGCACTTGGATATACCCCCTCCAAGGGCCTCTGTGCCATGCTCTCAGGCCACTCTCAGCAGGAAGGGTACCCACAGCCGGAGAGGAACAATGAGTCGCAAAGGTAGCCAGCATGAGGACTATGGATTCAGTTCTGATTCTACTGGTAACATCAGGACTGGGCCATGGAAAAATGAAACCACTGTGTAGCCCTGTGACAGTGAGCAACCTGTTGCCCCATGTTAAACTACTGCTAAACTACTGTGTAGTCCCAGGGCTGTTACCGGAACAACCTCCAAACAAAACTACTGTGTAGTCCATCCTCTATAAGGCTTACCCATAAACTCTATAAGGCTTACCCATAAATCCCATAAACTTACTAGAACTCTGTGGCTATATTCTTTTAGATTTCACACTTTATGCTGATCATACTTTACACACCAGTGTAATCCCAGTTTCCATCTTTTTGTTCCCAAAATACACAACGATAACATCTAAATGTCTTTTTTATATCATGTTGTATATCTAAGTGTTATAAGGTGAGGGTACATAAAGTGAAATGACCCCAGTGTGTGTGAATGTGTGTGTGAGTGCATGTGTTTATGCCCATGCTCTTTTGTCTGCATATCATATTGGTTGAGGATTTTCATTAATGCAAAAAGAGATAATGATTACAGATTAACCATTAGTGATTACACCAGCATTATGTGGAATAGGACACAAACAAACTGTGATTTGTGAAGTATGGGAGCATATCTGACAATTCTTAATTTCAAAATTCAGTTGTTCAAAACCATGATTTTGAAGTCCTGTTTTGTCTACAGTGGCTGCCAAAATGAAAATAGGAAAAGCAAAGACCATTTGATAATTGTTATTTCACTGTGCAGTGAAAAGAAAGCTGACCTGATCTCAAAGAAATATGCCACTGGTTACATAAGTCTGAGCTAACATCTCATGTAAGCTTGATATCAGTTACACACAAAACTATCCTGTATAAAGGACTGTTGCAGACCGTGACCCGGGTTTTAGTCATGCATTTTGATAGGGTCAGGCATCACACACAATCAAGACTGGCTGTGTCTGAGAGAAGGGGAAGCCAGTAAAAGGATCATCCCCCAGCACTGCAACAGTGACCCCTGCCGGCCCTTCAGTGGACTAGTGTCCAGTCCAGCGCACACTTATTCCTGCCACAAACTGTTTTCTCCATGACAGGTGCTGGACCCCTGTGTCCGTGACCAGAAGTGTGGGTAAAATATGAAACAAATAATTTTTAAAAAGATTGTCCCAGTTGTTATAGATGGCAATGAAAAACATGATGAGTATCTCAAATTATCTATTGTTTAATTTTGAGTTGTGTGTTAGTGAGCTCAGGAACCTTTATTGTGTATACAGTGAACCCCAGGCCCATATGCAACAGTGTGTCATCTAGAAGGAAAAGAAGAATGCTGTGATTTTAATACATACAGTCAAGCGCTCCAGAATTATTGGCAACATTGCTAAAGATGGGTAAAGTCAGACAAGGCTAATTCATATGGGTAAGGTATAGGTGATACAGAGAATCCAGTTTGTGAACCCTTTAGAATTTTATATTTTTGCATAATATAACGTAAAACATCATCAGATTTTCACACCAAATCCTAAAAATAGGATGAAAGAGAAGCCAGTTTGAGAAACGGAAGATGAGCGGTTATGGACAAAACAACTGAGGAGGGGAGGGACAAGATTTAAACAAATGAGACAAAAATATATTATACTTGGTCATTAATTTTTATTTAAGAAAATGATCCAATATTACATATTAGTGAGTGGCAAAAGTGTTAAGTATGTGAACCTCTAGGATTAGCAGTTAATTTTGTGAAATTAGAAGTCAGGTGTTTTCAATCAATGGGATGACAATCAGGTGAGAATGGGCACCCTGTTTTTATTTTGAAGAACAGGGATCTATCAAAGTCTGCTCTTCACAACACATATTTGTGGAAGTGTATCTCATGGCACGAACAAAGGAGATTTCTGTTCTGAGACCTCAGAAAAAGAGCTGTTGATGCTTATCAGTGCTGGAAGAAGGTTTACAAAAACCCTCTCTAAAGAGTCTGGACTCCACCAATCCACAGTCAGACAGATTGTGGACAAATGGAGGAAATTCAAGACCATTTTTACCCAGGAGTGGTCGAGCCAACCAAGATCACTCCAAGAGCAAGGCGTGTAATAGTTGGAGAGTCACAGAGGACCCCAGGATAACTTCTAGAACTGAAAGCCGTATCTCACATGGATCGTAATGGTTTGTCTTGTTAGAATGGTCCATTGAGTCCACTCGCCTTAGGGCGGGACTGGATTGGAAACACTGAAAACTAAGCATGTGGTTGTGTTGAATTGGCCATAGGGTTTTGGTTTTTGGGTTTTTTTTTTTGTGCAACTAATGGTAATGTTCATGAGTCCGGCTCTCAGAAGAACACTGAACAACAATGGTGCGTGAATGGTCAGGGTTGCAAGGAGAAAGGACATGCTCTCCAAAAAGAACATTGCTGCTCGGCTGCAGTTTGTTAAAAGATCCTGGAAGGCTATTGGAAGAAAGGTTTTTTGTGGACAGATGAGACCAAAAGAACTTTTTGGTTTAAAAGAAAAAAGCATTATGTTTGGAGAAAAGAAAAACATGCTGCACTCCAGCAAAATAACCTTATCCCATCTGTGAACATGGTGGTGGTTAGTATTATCTTTGGTTTTTGGGCCTGTTTTGCTGCATCTTGGCCAGGAGTGGCTTGCCATCATTGATGGAACAATGAATTCTGAATGATATCAGAAGAATTCTAAAGGAAAAAGGTCAGGACGTCTGTCCATGAACTGAATCTCAAGAGAGTAGGTTGGGTCATTGCAGCAAGACAACGACCCCTAAGCACACCAGCCGTTTCTACCAAGAATGGTTAAAAAAGAATACAAGTGCGTTAATGTGTTTTGGTAGTTGAAAATGGCCAAGTCAAATCTCGGTCCCTGATTGTACTTGTAATCACTGGAGGGTCGAAATGCTTGTGCTGGTAAAGGACTGGTTAAAGAAGAATAAACTTAATGTTTTGGAATGGCCAAGTCAAAGTCCTGATCTTAATCCGATCGAAATGTTGTGGAAGGACCTGAAGTGAGCAGCTAATGTGAGGAAACCCACCAACATCCCAGAGCTGAAGCTGTTCTGTACGGAGGAATGGGCTAAAATTCCTCCAAGCCGGTGTGCAGGACTGATCAACAGTTACAGGAAACGTTTAGCTGCAGTTATTGCTGAACAGGGGGGTCACAGCAGATACTGAAAGCAAAGGTTCACATACTTTTGCCACTCACTAATATGTAATATTGGATCATTTCCCTCAGTAAATAAATGACCAAGTATAATATTTTTGTCTCATTTAACTGGGTTCTCTTTATCTACTTTTAGGACTTATGTGAAAATCTGATGTTTTAGGTCATATTCATGCAAAAATATAGAAAATTCTAAAGGGTTCACAAACTTTCAAGCACCATTGTAGTTCCATATGATATATCACTTTTCTTGAATTACAAACTGTTTAAGTAGTATGTACTTAAATCAGTGCTGAGCAGCATAGCACATTACTGGGGCAGGATGTCCCTCAGTCAAAAGGGGTACTGCAATATGCCATGGGTAAATGCCTCCCGATAGGGCAGAATGAAGTCCAACCCACAAGCACCATATGGTATCATACACATTACAAATGTATTATTACACAAGTTCCAAATATGTCAGGTTTGTAAAACTAAAACATTGCCATGTGAAATTGATTTATAAGTAAACCATGTGAGCTACAATTAAAAGATTTAATTTCAAGTTTTACCAAATATATGTTTATCTACTGAAAAATGTAGTTTAAGTAGACCTGCAGGTTGTGTTGTTGACAGTGAGTTCACTGTACTCAAATGGCGTCCACAATCACCAGATCTTACTCCAATATGGGAGAAATCTCAGAGGAAAGTTTCCAGCCTTTTACTAGCAAGGTGTACCTAATAAAGTGGCCTGTGAGTGTATTGTCTATCACATATTCATTATTTCCAAGATGACTCTCCAAAATGACTTTGAGGTTTTTGATCAAGAGCCACTACTAGGTAAAAATGTAAAATGTAATTGTGATTCCAAAGTTTAATTTCACACTGAAGATATAAATTAGAGCTGTGTGTTGTGTGGTCAAAAATAGACAACAGATATTTATAAAGAACAAGAAAATAACCTAATACACACTTTTAAGTGTGGTGGAGGATCTGTGATGATTTTGTGCTGTCTTGTCTTCCAAAAGCCACTGGAACTTAAAGATTCATTGATTTGATTAAATACTAGGAGATTTTAAAAGAAAATCTGTCTGCCTCTATCAAACAGGTTCATGATTTAATGTTCCATCAGGACAGTGATCCGAAACATATATGCAAATAACACTGGACCTGACTGAATGTATGCACTCCACTGTCCTCACCCTGCCTTTAAGCCTGCATATGAACTTCACCAAGCATTGTCCCTTATATTTGTTTATGAAAAAGAAATGAAATGTGTTCATGTGTATTTGGTTGTCAGGCAGTATGCACACCCAAGTTTTTAATAGTATATGAAATGCTGCATTGCTCTTAGTTCATGTGGTTTGTTGTGAAACCTCCCCCAAGTTGGCTGTTGTTTCTTTTATACATTTGCCACTGTTTACAGTAAATGTATTTTATCACCATGTTCAGTTTCCTCCTTTCAATTTTATATTTCGCAGCAAAATTCGACCTTGTAGGCGTTTCTTTGCATTAGATGCATACCAGACGAAACGTGTAGATCAGCCTTCTAAAGCGTGATGTGAAGGTCAGTATGTTCAGTCTACCCCAGCCTTGAACTGGTTGAGACGAATCCCTCGTTTAGGGGTGTGCCGATCAGGGCTTCTTATGTCTGAGCTTTTGCTGACAGCTCCCTGTGCTGCAGGGTTTGGACGATTGTTTATTTATCAATCCCCTCCACACTGCGCCTGATCCCCGCTCGTGCATTCTGTTGTCAAGGACTCAATCATCAGCCAGCGTGGTGCAAGAGAGGATGACGAATGGCCTGCCTTTGACTAGCTGGCATCTCCGCAATGCCAGTGAATTCTTTTAGCTCAGTGAAAAGTTAATGTTAATAAAGCTGCTCAGATCAGTATTTTATACCAAATCCTTGCATGTGTGGTAGCAACCATATTGTTTTATTGACGACATGTAAGCAGTTTGCAGATAAGCATATAATGTTTAATTATTGCAAAACAAGGAGACAAAGACTTCACGTCCGAAAGCTGATATCAGAGTGGCTTGAACAGAGAAACAGTGAAATCCACTCAAGCTACTCGACTAATTTGCACGGCTCTGTTGCGGCAAAGGACAGCTGAGTTCACTGAGCTAGCATTGGGTTCTGTCATTAAAATGTTCCATGGAGATGAGGGCTTTCACTTTGCATCATGTCAGCGCTGGAGGGGCTGCGTCTGCTTCTTACTGCCATCTGCTGGATGTACTCAACTCGTTGAAGGCTGATATGACAGAATGCATGTCTTATTAGTAGAATGGTCTCAGAGGGTGAATAGTTCGCTGATTTTTAGTTGAGTTTCGCTGCAGTGTATGCCTAATACAGCAGTTTTACCACAACCTGAACATCATTAGCTAAAATTCCATCAACAGATTCAGAATCACTGTACATTCCTCACCCCTACCTACATTTTCTGTTACTTTCACCATATTTACCAATTCAAAGTAGTAAGTGAATAATACAAGTACCAACTGAACAAGTGTTAAGGATTTAAGGATCTCATTTACTCGCGTTCCATACGCAATACAATTCACGGATGCAGCGAGCTGGAACCTAACAGGCTGTGTCTCTGGAGCTGTGAGGAGATGACGCGAACCACTGTGTGACCATGCCGGTCAGGAGTTATAACATATACAGCAAACCATATAAAGGATGCTAATCTAAACTGCTTCTTTACCATGAACCTGGGGCTTATTATGAAAACACTGTACACAAGGTGTAAATACACCAGTCTCTCATTAATTATGACTCACACAAAGTTTAGCATTCTTTCACTTTCTAATCCGTTTAATCCTAGAGAAGGTTGCAGGAGAGCCGGTGCCTAGCCCTAGACAGGGCGCCAATCCATTGTAGAGCTCGCACACTCACACACACTAAGGGCACTTTAGTGTAAGCAGTTAACCTAAAGCATGTCTTTGGATTATGAGAGGAAACTGGGGCACCCAGAGAAAACTCATGCAGACACAGGCAAAACCACATGCAAAATACACAGAAAGGCCCAGGCAGTGCCAGCTGGGATTGAACCAGGCTTCTCGCTGTGAGGTGACAGTGCTACCCACTGAGCCACCGTGCCAGCCAAATCATCTTCCAGTATACTTTTAAGAATTGGAGGAAATGCAACACAGACAGTAACCTAAATAAATCCAAAATAAAACTCTGAGGCTCAAATATGACCTTTTCTTCTAAGCTTATACTAAACTACAGTGGTACATGAAAGATTGTGAACCTTTTCAATTGTGAATAGAATATTGTTTTATTTCTGCATTAATATAAACTAAAACATCATCATAATTAGACGAGTCCTAAAAGTCAACAAAGAGAAAACAATTAATTCAACAAATTAGATAGACAGATATGTTTGGTCATTTATTTATGGAGAAAAATGGTCTAATATGACATGTGTGAGTGGAACAAGTATGTGAACTTTTAGGATCAGTTACTCCAAAGGGGAAATTAGGGTCAGGTGTGTTCAATCAATTGGAGGTCAATCAGGTGTGAGTGGGCAACCTGTTGTATTTAAAGAACAGGGATCTGACTGATCTTCTAAAGTCTGCTCTTCACAACACGTTTGTGGGAACGTACGATGGCACAAACAAAGGAAATCTCTGAGGACCTCAGAAAAAGAGCTGTTTATGCTCATCAGCCTGAAAACCATCTCTAAAGAGTTTGGACTCCACCAATCCACAGTCAGACAGATTGTGTACAAATGAAAGAAATCCAAGCCCATTGTTACCCTCCCCAGGAGTAGTCAACCAACGAAGTTCACTCCAAGAGCAAGGCATGTGGTAGTCCAAGAGTAATTTCTAAGTTCTGTTTATCTACTTTTAGGACTTGTGTGAAAATCTGATGATGTTTTAGGTCATTTTCTTGCAGAAATGAAAGAAGTCTAAAGGGTGCACAAACTTTCAAGCACCACTGTAAGAGGAATGTTACTGCATACTGGATTTAGCTGCTTGTCTCTGAAAGCCACTGCACCTACTCTGTAACCTGAAGTTGCTTATTTATAACTACAGTTTCAGAGGCCTTTCTGACCTACTTCATGCACTAGCAGATATTGAAAGTTAATCTACAACTTTCCTGAGAGCAGGAAAACCGTAAGCTCTTCTAGTACTATAATTAAATTATGGACCCTATCCCCAACGAGAGGACATGAAAGACTCTTGTTTTACCCCTGCTTATCCTGGTTAGGGCCACAGCAGGGTCCAAAGCCTGTGTTGGAATTCACTGAGAACAGAAAGAGGTACACCCTAGAGAGGGCACCAGTCCATCGCATGTTAACTTGGCTGATGCAATTCCACGAACTAGAAGAGTAGGTCGTCCTTCCTGTACTTCAGACTTTCCAGCTTGCTGTGCTATGGACATCATTGTTAGCGCTGAATCCTTGTAGACTCCAAACATGCCCTGCTTGTCTGGTAAGTGCTAAATTTAATTGAAATGTAATGTTTGTATTCATTAGCATTACATTATTACAGAATAAATTACAGAATAACCATGACAAACCTCTTTTTGTAAGTTCTAGCATGTGTTGAGAAATGTATTTTTTTTCTATTTCCCTACCATGAGCCAGTAAGTTGGATCATTTGGCATAGCTCTCTTATTTCAACCACTATTTGTCCAGTTATCTCCTGTTCTAGTTCTTTTAAGTGCTGTGTGCAGTTGACAAGTTGCTAATAAAGCTTCATCATGAACAAAGTTCCTGGTAATCGTGGTTCTTTTCTCCAGATACTACAATATTTTTCATTACAAATCATGTAATCAACATCATAATTTGAGTGGAAAGTAAATTTTTTTAAGAAATGTCAGAATTTATGATTATTTGTTCTCCTGACAGCATACACCTGAGCTGACATGGGTCCCACAAGTATGCACAAAATCTGACGAGTCATGTTATCAGATCAAGATTTTACAATACAGTGGTACCTCGGTTCTCATCATTAATTCATTCTAGAAGGCTTGTCAAGAACTGATAAAGAGTACCAAGCACATTTTTAGAATAATGATTAATTGAATTAATCCGTTCCAAACCCCAAGGAAAATCCACACTGTATAAGGCATTATATGCATTGATGGAGTTGTATTGTACTTGTGCTGGAACTAGTACAGGAACACAAGCTCGGAGAGAAAAGAGAAAATGTAGTTAGCTGTTGATTAAGAGCACAGAGTCTATTAACAATCACCGATGCCACATGTAGCATGAGACTCCAGCAGCATTACCTATAGCAGCATAGCTAGAAAGAGGAGAACCAGAAGGTAACACAGCCAAGAAAGATCACATGAGACATCAGCAACCCACCTCCCAGCAATCAGCAAACCTGAGTGACTGCACTTTGGAGGCAAAACAACAGCCCAACATCCCAGATCACCACAAAACTCTTTGACTGTGAACCCCCAGCACTGCCCTTAGTCTAGGACAAGCCCAGCTGGACTGCTCACTAGACACTCCCGGCCAAAAGACAAAAGCCCGGCAAAAGCCTGTGTAAATAAGTATGTCTTTAGCCTAGACTTAAAATTTTTGGAGAGTGTCTGAGTCTCGAACTAAATTGGGAAGTTTATTCCATAGTTGAGGAACCATGTTTGAGAAAGCCTTTACCTTCGCTGTCACTTTTTTAATTGTAGGAAATAAAAGAAGTCTGCACTCTGCGAACAAAGTAGATGTGCTGGATTGTAAAACTCTAAGGGGTCACTCAGATAATGTGGGGCCAGGCCATGTAGAGCTTTATAAGTTATAAGAAGTATTTTGTAGTCAATGAGGAATTTCACTGGAAACCAGTGCAGTGATGATAGAAAGGAGTGATATGATCAAATTTTCTAGTTCGAGTTTAGCACTCGGGCAGCTGCTTTTCTGAACTACTGAAGTTATTTATAGATTTACTAGAGCATCCAGTAAGTAAGCGTTACAGTAATCCAAACTTGAGGTATAAACGCATGAACAAGTTTTTTTGCTTCATCATTAAAAGAGAGGATATTTCTAAGTTTAGCGATATTACATAATTGAAAGAAACCAATTCGAGTGATGCTGCTAATGTGCGCATCAAAGGAGAGATCTGAATCAAATATGACACCTAAGTTTTCAGCCATCTAGATTTAGGATGGATGTAGCCAACCTGTCTCTCACAGCCTTGGGTCCCACTAATAGAACCGCAGTTTTATCTGATTTAAGTAAAAGAAAATTAAATGACATCCAATCTTTTATTTCCTTTACACAGTCCTCAATTTTGCTGGTTTAGCTGGTATGTACAGCTGTGTATCATCTGCATAGCAGTGGAAACTAATGCCATGTTTACGAATAACTGAGCCTAGTGGCAGCATGTACAGAGAGAATAAAAGTGGGCCAAGCACAGACCCCTGAGGCCATACTTCACTTTTGAGAGCTTAGAGTGTAGATTATTTACATAAACTGGTACCGGTCGGTCAAGTAGGATTTAAAGCAAAACCAAAAAATTGCCAATCCCCTAACACCTACAGTATTTTCTAGTCTATTCAGTAAAACATCGTGATCTATAGTGTCAAATGCTGCACTTAAATCTAACAGAACAAGAAAAAAAAACACATCCATTATCTGAGGACATTAATACATAATTTAGTACCCTAATTGAAGCTGTTTCAGTACTATGATGAGGCCTAAATCCAGACTGAAATGTTTCATAAACACCATTACTTGGGAGGTAACTACAGAGCTACAGGTACAGCTTTTTCTAAGATTTTGGAGAGGAAATATATAATTAGACAGCACACAAGGGTCAAGACTGGGTAATCAGTGGTTTAATAACAGCACATAACCAAAGGTAAGGGATACATTTAAAATAATTAGCAGTGGCTCTATAATACTAGGTATTAATTCTTTGAGTAAACATGTAGGAATTGGATCTAATAAACATGATGATGATTTAGATGAGCTGATCAGTGTGGATAGTTCAGTATTAGTAATTGGGGTAAAAGATTCTAGTCTTGATTTACATTTAATTAAATAGACATCTACACATGCTGCATCTGGAAGGTAGCTGAATAGTTGAGTGATGTGATGAGCATCGAGATTTATGCCAAATATTTTCTATCTTGTCATTAAAGTCATGAAATCATTACTGTTAAAATTAAGCAGAACGTTAAGGTCATGTCAGGTTTTCAGTTAATCTGGAGATTACTAAAGAGAAAAGGTATTAAAGAGAAAATCTTGGATTATTCTTATTTTTCCCCTATGATTGAGGAAAAATATGCAGCTTTGGTTTTCAGTGAGGGCATGCTTATACTCTGCCATGCTATCACTCCAAGCGTTCTTAAATACCTCAAATTTACTATGTCACCACTTACATTCTAAGCTCCACCCTATTTGCTTTAAGGTACTGGTATGGTCATTATACCATGGTGCTAGTCTTTTTTCCCTAATGTGTTTGAGCCTAGCAGGAGCAACTAAGTCCAGGGTCGAGCAAAACACACATTCTAATTGGTTGTTTATACACTCAAGATGATTGTGCTCCGTAGGTGTTAAATATTAAATCTGTTAGGCTATTAACAAACGCAGCTGGATTAGCTGATGTAATAGCTGACGAAGTGATAACACTCTGGATGCTGTAAAAACCGAGAATTCATTAATCATAAATGCACACTGAATAAGGTGCAGTACTCAGTGCAGTGAATAATAGAAGGGGTTTCTCGCACCAATTCACACATCAGGACATAAAAAGCATGAGCTTTAAGATGGAGAATAACTTTGGAGGGGTAATACAGGGCAAACAGACAACAATCCAAGATTAACACATTCGCTCATTATGTTCTTGCTGGAGCCAATTCATTCACATACAGAGATGTATCAGCAAGTTCTTTCGCACACTAACTGTAACAGCATTGTGACCATAATATTAATCTGAATTGTGTTTCTTGTCCCTTCTTTCTTCCTTCCTTTTTATTGTCTCTTAACACTTCAGCTCTCACATTATAACCCATCACTGTGCTCTATCCAGGCCAACCCACTCTCAATGACAGGAAGTCAGAAGCCCTGGACAAGTCTGACCTATTTATATCCTGCACAAGCCTGCAGAAATGTCTTTTCCTCTCTATGGGAACTACACATTAGCTCTCAGTCACTTGGCAATGAATGGCGGTGCATGAAATCAATCCACTGCCCAATCCATCAATTCATCAGCTGCCAGTTAATCCTATTAATTGCTGAAAGTGGAGAGTGAAATGACATTAACAGTAACTGAGACTATCTATAATGGTGCAATGTGACAACACACAAGGTAGTCAATGTAAATAAAGCTTTATCTACAGACGTCTTTATTTATTTTCTCTTTCCTGCTTGTATGTAATATTTAAGCAATGTTAAAAATGCAGACTAACACTGTGTAGACTTCAAAGTCAAATATTTGTGTTTATTCCATTTACTTGTATTTAATCCCATAACGATCTTCAGGGTCAATGATAACTCTATAAACGAGTGGATCCCAACCTTTAGATCAGCCAAAAGAAAGTCTCATCAGGTGCCAAGTGTTGCCCATTGACATATGCTGTTACAAACTACAAAATATCATGCTGTATAAAATTTAAAGGGTTTTGGAGTGGGAATTAATCTCATTTTGGCTCAGTGCTTAAGGCCTATTAAGTGAAGAGTTTAAATCCAAGCTGTTAGACCCTTAACATTTAAAAGTGTTAATTGTTGCTGTAGGTCATGGTGTCTGCAAAATGCTGTAAATACATGCACTCCCCAAATTATGATGGTTCGGTTTATGGTATTTCGACTTTATGATGGGAATCCAATAATGCACATAAATGCACATTCAGCAGATATTGCATTCTGAATTTCGATTATTTCCTGGGTAAGCGATACACAATACGACACACTCCTGGCCATCCGGGCAGCAACGCCAATGGACTAACGATTTTGTTACATGAGATATTCAACACTATTATAAAACAGGTTTGTGTTAATGAGTTAGCCCAACTGTAGATTAATGGAAGTGTTTTAAGCTTGTTGAAGGTAGGCTACACTAGGATATGTACAGTATATATTAAACTCCTCAGGGATAACTTGGGATTCTCAAGTGGAACTTCATGCACCAGCTTGCTCATATCATGTTGCAAGTTCACACAAATTTCCCTGAGACTCATCTACTTTACCTTGGTCTCCAGGAATGCAAAAAGTCAGCAATTTTATTTTAGTGAAACTTTAAATGTAAAAAAAATTCAAAACACACCATAACAGACAAAATTATAATAATACACAGAACTGTTTGGGGTAAATTGTAACTCGCTTTTTACTGTACTTAACAGATGCCCAAATTTGCTACCTTAGGTTGGTAAGCCTCAGAAACAGTTAATTATTAAGCACTTTCTGAGAGCATATCATTTGGAGCATGCTAAACCCTATACACATGGGTATGTGGGAGTTCAGGCAAGCACTGAGAACCTTTATATACGAACTCAGGTTCGTATCGCTTTGCAAGGCTCACGTTAACGCTATCATGTACTGCCACCTAGAGAACAAACGGCATAATGACAGTGCATAAGAAATGCACAGTACATTAAAGTAATCTTTAGTACATCTACAGAAATAAAGGCTCTGTCCACACGAACACGGGTATTTTTTAAAACGGTGCTTTTTCTATGCGTTTTGACCGTTCGTCCACACGAAAACGGCGTTTTAGGTCACTGAAAACGGACTTTTTGGAAAACTCCTTCCAGGGTGAAGATTTTCAGAAACTCCGTTTTCAGCGTTGTCGTGTGGACTGGGGAAAACGGAGTTTTTTGCTTGTAACGTCACTTTGTGCTTCGTTATCTCCTTTGTTTACATGAGGCGATTTTGTGCAATAGCGGACGTAGCCAAAATAGTGCCAGCTGTAACACTGCTGACCGAACTTGTTACAAATCTACAAATAAATTCACAATTATTACTTTTTCATTACACTGAAGAACAGAGGAGTCAGAATGCGCTACAGAGGTCACTACTATATCCATTAGTGATGTGTCGGTCGCGACCGATCCGGCTCTAAGAGTCGGCTCTTTGAAATGAACGACGGGAGCCGGTTCCTGATTGTGAGCCGATTTATATATATTTTAATTTATTGTACATGTGGACAATATTGTACATTCCGACACACTGCTGCTTATTGCACTTCTTGTTAGATGTTAAACTACATTTCGTTGCGTTGTACTTGTACATGTGTAATGACAATACAGTTGAATCTAATCTAAAAAAATATATATATACATTATATATCGGACCTCGTTGGTGGGGACAGCTTGAAAACGAAGTGGTTGTTGAAGAAGAATGGCGAGAAAAATGTTCGTATGCACAGGACATCGCTGTTGTCGTTGAGTGAGCTGCTTCGCTGGCATATAGGACTGCTGTTTTGGCTCTGCTCTTGACAGCGACTGTGTGCGTTTTTGCGTTTTCATGTGGGCGAAGTTTTTTGTTTAAACAGTGCTTGTGTGGATGTGGACGCGATGTTTTTTTATAAACGAATTTGAAAAAGACCCGTGTACGTGTGGACATATCCTAAAAACTAAGTGAAAAAATCTGATTAGATGTGGGGAAAAATTAAGGGGATATATATAATTCCAGACAAAAAATATGCAATAACCTGAACAACAAGGTTTATACAAGTTTCTTTCAAAGCATTTACATTTATTTAAGGAGAAACTGTAAGGAAGTAAATACAGTAAAATATAGTGTCAACCTGGTGCATCACATTTTAGGCACTTAGCATAGAAAAATAAATTTGCTTCTCACATCCCAATACACTCCATACCTGTGTGACATTACAATTACACACCAAACAGATTTTATCTTTGCCTCCTTTGGAAAAATTATATATATGGTTGCCTTCATGTTGCCCATGTGACAGATTGAGTGTCATGACTTCTGCTATACTGTAGAAGTTGTGCAAGTCAGGGTCACATGAGCAAAGTTCAGAGGTCTGTGATTTGAGAGCTGTAAAGAAGGTTCAGGAGTTTCCAACCAGGGTGCAAAAGATGGTGAATTGATTTTAATCCCTGACTGAGTAAGAATGATTGTCATTCTTCAAGACTGGAGTATGAACATGTCTGATGAAATATGTACTCATGCTTTAACAATGGTTTTGTAAAACCTTCGCATAGATAACTTTAATGCACAATGCACCAAATGTATGGAAAATGGAAACTCTGAGGTATTGTAGAACCTGCTGTTCAGAAATTGACAGTCTTTGTGTGAAAGACTGGCAGGAAAGTTTGCATATTGTATTTACCATGATACACAAACTGGCAAATCAGAGGAGGAACTCAGTTTATGCTAAACAATTCAAACTAAACATAACCTCACACTAAAATGAAAATGGAGACTGCATTGTTGACTAGACTTTTTTTTTTTGGACTGGGTACATTTTTGGGCTAACACAGCCTCCACTCAACACTCCAATTTTAAACAAGTGACCATAAAAATGTAATCTAATATAATCTAATCTATATATAAGTAAAATGTGAGGCAGACGGAGTCACACAGGTACCAAAGAGAATGAGACAAACATGAGAATGAGTAGCAGTTAGTGTTTGGTTGACAGGTTGAGGGGTGGTGACTTGTGCCTTAACATGCTCCACTCTTCATTGTTCTTTGCAAGTTTCTAACTTCATTTAAAAACAGGACAACAGCAGATGAAAGGGAAAGACACTACAACATTAATAATATAAAAATCGTTAACTGAACATGAATGCATAACTTTAAAACTACGTCGAAATGGATTATTGCTACTAGAATGGGTCCATTTCAAATGGGTGGGGATGGTACAGCACCAGCAAACCCAATTTAGACCCACACAATGTGAGAACACAAATGAACAAATACAGTGTATGGAAATAACTGTTCTAAAAAGACAAAAAAGGCTTCCACAGGAACCTACATGCTCGTTTCTAGATCGCTTTCACACATCACTGAAGGTTGCCGTTAATAATTAAGCATGAATTCAAACAATATAATGCAATAACAGGTCCGTGACTTCTATCAAGGGCTACTGTATGTTTGCAACTTACAAATATTAAAATGACACATCTCCAGACATAGTGGCAGAGCTAAAATAAACAATCTCTTTACAAAATGGACTGTTTAAGGATTTTGAAATTACCTGAGAAATTTGATAACTCACTGAATGTTTACAGGTCTATCACAGACAGCACCTTCCTTTCAAACCAGTGATCTATTTTGCTTGCACCATGAATATACAGTGTGTCCAGTTTTCACAGTTCCATTCTGTACATACATAAAGGTCTAGAGTTCAATGTACATAGGTTAAAAATATTTACATACAAATTGATTTCAGGTACCAAACTCGTCTCTATTACACTATACTCAATAAAATGTTCTCAACGGATGTCTATGAAAAAATAGGCCTAATATTGACAGTTTAGCCGCATCTAACTGCACTATTATTAAAAAAAACAAAAAACAATATAAATCTCTCTACAGTAACGGACGGCTTTTGATCCAGAAGCTTTGTGGTTGCATTAAAACAGCTTATTCCAGTCTCTTGTGGCTTCCATGAGATGGCGTTGTCCATGGCCAATCCACTCCTCTTGATTATTAAACACTCGACCACAAAACCAACAAGTAAACACAGGTTCTTGATCTGGCCCTATGGTGGAAGACGACCTCACTACCTCATATTTGCTTCTACTTTTCTTCTTTAACTTCAGTTTTAAGATGAATCGCTCTCTTACTTTGTTGCTCGACAGTCTTGAACCTTCTCGAACATGACGAGCGATCTGCTTCGTCAGCGCACTGTTTGGACTACTCAAGCTCCATTCAGACAGAGATTTGACTGTGTTCTGTGACAACGTCACCTTAATAACGTCACTCTTGTGTCTGTTAACTGACTTCATAATGTTTGTCACCTCAGGAATATCAGCGTCAGGATGGTTTAAAACCACCACTGGTTGGTTCTGACAGGGGCATTTGATCAGCTGAAACGGACTGAAGGGGATGAGCCTTAGTGTTCTCTCAACATGTTTTGCCACTGGTTCCCAAGGCAAGGCGGCCTCTTTCTCAGCAGACTTGCTTGAGAGTCTCCTTGATTTGGAAGGAGTCTCAAAAGGGTCCTCCAGCAGAGACCCTCTCCGTCTCCTCTGATGGCTTCGTAGGCAGGTATCCATGGGCGTGAATGGAGACTTCTGCATCAATACGCCATCATCAACTTGGCTCTTATTAATCACTGACTGGGGTAAGATGTCTTTAAGCTTTGCTGAAATGAGTTTATAAGAGGGGCCGTTGCGAGTACTGGAGGCTTTCAGTCCGGCTGACAGCTTTGTCAACGAGTTATCTGAAGACATAAGAATGTAAGGTGACTGCAGTGAACTTCTGGCCACATAAAGTGGCGGTTTGGTCGGAGTGTACGGGGTAGTGGTGAGGAACCTGGCACCATTCGAATTTCTAACTATTTTGAGGAGAACTTTGCTCTTGCCTCCTTCATTTGTTTGGCTGTTCTGGTTTGTTCCCTTTTCACTCGACTTGTTTACCAGTATCCCTGACTTGGCTGGTGAGATGTATCTAACCAAGTAAGCTTGCCGTCCAGGTTGTAAGGGACTTGTTTTATCAGAGTTCACAGGCATAGCCAGTACCGGGTGGGAGGTCAGGACAGTCTTAGAGGTTGGATCAGTTGTCTCAGCGCTCACTGGTGCAACAGAAAATGGTCGCTGAACTATATAACATGTCGGTTGATTGTTTGCTGTCTGTTCTCCTGAAGGTGACTTAACAGCACCAGATACTAGAAGAGGCCCTTTAAGGCCAGAAGTACTGACAATGTAGCGTCCCCCACTGTTGCTCACTGTATGCAGAAGTGATGCCTGACCTTTACCCTCTCCACTTAAACCTTGTGCTGACACTCCGATTCGACCTCCATTCAGTGTGAGTGATAACCCTGTACCTTTGCCAGGCCTGTCAATACCTGGCTTCACATATGACACATTGACTTGGGAAGCACAAGTCTTTGTAATAAGTTTGAAGCCTGGGCCACTTCTCAGCTGGACTGGAACAGCATAGGGAGATTTCGTAGTCTGAGGGACAAGGAACATCTGCTGTTTTCCCTCAGGTGTCTGCAAAATCCGAAGTGTTGTTTTAGTAGGTCTGGTAGAATCCTGTGTTGTAACGGAGGATACCATCCTTTCTTTCTCAAGCTGCTGGCTGATGATAGCATCTGAGTGCTCTTCAAGTATCCTGCCCAAAACAGCAGCGCTACTAAAAGTTGCAGCACCCTTCTCAACCAAAGATGCAGCCAATACATTTTTTCCTGAGTCTAAAAAACACTCTTCCTTCTCAGTCTCTGGCAGAGCTTGAATGGCTAACTCATCGACAGTAGCTATGCACTCTTCAACCTCTATATCACTATCTGACACTCTTTCTAATGATTTATTCCCACTTGCAGAAACAAAGCTATTACTACAGGCACTGCTTTCTCCCTCACTTCCTATACACTCTTCAGACTGTTCAGTCATGACGGGTGGGGATGCAGGTAATGTCAAGCTCCAGTCCGAAGACAGCTTGTGCTCGTCAGACTCTTCGTCACACTCATCTTCTTCCAAGTCTTCTGGAGAATGTTCATCAGCATCCAGTAGATCAGGGAAATTGCCGAATGTCTCTTTAGAGTAATTATGAAAACTGAAGACCTCCTGATTTGGTGACTTTTGCAAGACAGCCTCAGATGCTGTGACATCATCACTGGCATCAGAGTTATCACATGTACTAGTTTTACCCTGTAAAGTTGTATCTGAGAGAATTCCTTCATTTGTAATTGAATTGGGTTGTACACTAGGTTGCATACTTTCCACATTGTCCACATCTTTGGCTGGTTCCTGTCTGGGAGAGGAGTCAGCAGGTAGGGAAGGGTCACTAACTGAATTAGTCTTAGAGGTCTTATCATCCAGCACATTAGAAAGAAGAGTTACACTACCCTCGCATAATGATGGCTCACTCTCTTCAACAACGAGAGGTTTGTTTTCAGGTAATAAAACTGGAGATTTCACAGAAAGGCTGGACAGACTCTGCTCTAGAGTACTGTCACATGCATCTCCTTCAGTGGACTCAACAGGGACAGACGTGGTCTCAGCTGCAATGCAACGGTGTGTCTGTGTAGACAGTGGTTCGTCCCTCACAGATGCTAGACTTAATTCAGAAACGTCCTCCGGGAGTGTGGGCTCATTTGCAGTTGATTCTGATGATGATATTTCTTCCACGCTTGAATCTACTGCTCTGGTGTGGCTAGTCATCGATTCTGAAGAAGTCACTTTCACTTTAGATCCATCTGCCTCTGTGAGCTCAGCTGCAGCATCGGTTGAATGTGTTGACTGGTGCTCATCAGCAGCTGAATGAGCGGCATAAAGCTCATGATCGTTACCTATTGAGCCATTTTCTGAACCTGAATTACAGCTCTGGTTGTTGGAAAATGCTGTTTCTTTGTTCGTTGAAGATGACAAGGAGGTATCCATTGTGCTGGAATCATCAAAAGATTTATCAACATCCTGGGTTACAGATATTTTAGCTCTGTCCATGTTTGATTCTTGTTTATCCAACAGCAGGGACTGGTCTCCACTACTATTCTCAGTGTCCTGCAGGGCTGCATTTGGCTTCAACTCTTGGCCAAGAACAGCTTCTGATCTCTCAGACACAGAGGTACAGGAAGAGATTTTTTCATCATTAATAACATCAGTGTGTGACATCTCATTTTTGGTATCAGGTTCCTGTTTAGCTGGTATGACTTTTAAAACTAAATGCTTTTTACCATCTACCATTTTAAAGCCCATGACTTTTGTGGTACAATTAGGGGGAATGGAGATTTTATTTTTGACCATAAGAACAGTCAGTCCATTGCTGTTGCATGGTTCTAGGATTCCTGGCCCACTGTTAGGCTCATCCTCCTGTATCTTTGGCTGCGGGTTAACAGATGTGGTCGAGTAAGAAGACTGTGGTTCAGTCTTTAGTGGTTTACTAAACTTGATACCGTCTTTCTTCACTCCAACGGCTCTTTCAAGAAATTGTTGCGTTTCCTCTAACGTCTTCTCTGGACTGAAGAGCCGTCCATTGTGGTCAAGCAGACCTACTCCAGGAAGAGTATTGAGCTTTGACATCCACTGTGGTTCTCTGGATCCTCCAGCAGGAGAATTCTTTTTGAACAGCAGCTTCAGGCTGGGAGAGTTTTCCTCCATTGCCCTCCACTTGTATGTTCTATCAATTTCACCTCCATGAGCCAAAGCCATGTGCTTGCTTAAATACTCCTTCCGGGCAGCTCCATAGCCACATAACTGGCAGGTGAACGGAAAAGTCCCCGAGTGAACTTTTCCTTGTGTGGGACTAATTAGTGGATACTTCACACATTTGTGGCTACCCTCTTTGTGACGATGGATGTGCTGAACAAACGTGCCTGCATCCCTAGTTGAAAAGTCACATTTCTTACAGCGAAAAAGTCCATTACAGCTATGGCACACAATGAAGTGCCTAGTGAGCAACAGTAGAGAATACTGGACTCCGTCATTGCAGATCTCACACGTGACCAAAGTGTCTCTATGTCCAATGCGATGTCGCTGAAGAGAGGAGAACTCATTGGTAACAAAACTACAAAGGTCACAAGGATATGTTGGAAGTGTTCCTTTATGAGCTCTTTGAAAATGCTTCAGCAAGTCATTGGGGCTGTAAGTGGTATCACCTTTGCATTCAGAGCAGCAAAAACTGAGTACTTTTCCAGAGAAGATGGCGCCCTGTTGCATCTTGCACGGTGATTTCTCAGAGGCCTTGCTCTCTGTCTGAGAATTTTCAGTACCAGAGTCCCCAGACTGTGATTCATCTTGGTCACAAAGATCAGTATATGCAGTCTCGTCTTTCAAAGACACCATATCAACCACTGAAGCATCGTTCTCGGCATCCCCATTCTTGTCGTGGCTTTTTGGCTGGCCGTCTGGATTAACCTCCATGTCTTAAAACAATTCCTGGAAGAGAAGATAAAATGATAGAAGTAAAGTGTTATTTTGGTGTATAGGGTGGGTTACAGTGCATACACGTGTTAGGGATGGGCTTAGACTACTTTACAGGTAAGGAAGACTACAAAAATGCAAGGCAATTAAATGATCCACATGTCATGTTTACATTTACATTTACAGCATTTAGCAGACGCCCTTATCCAGAGCGACTTACAATCTTACAATCCAAGCTATTGTGGGTTAAGGGCCTTGCTCAAGGACCCAACAGTGGCAGCTTGGGAGAGGTGGGATTTGAACCCTGGACCTTCTGGTCCAGAGACCAGTACCTTAACCACTAGGCTACCACAGTCCCATATTAGATCAGTAAACAGTCAATATACAATTACTTCATCTCACATTTCTGTTCTGTGACATGATCTTTAATTGATTTTATTTTTGAAAATCCTCTTCAGTCAGCACTCGTGTTCAGTTTGTCAATTATGAATTGTGAACATACAGACCAAAAAACATGACAGATCTCACACACACACACTTCTGATGTATATTGATATATAAAAAAAATAAATTAATAAGCTTATTGGACTATCATTTCAGTAAAGATTTATTTACACTGCTTAGACAAAAAAGCATTTGCTTATTGGATTCCAAAAAGCAATACTTGAGTCTTTGGCTGAATAATTACTACAGTGATTAATAGTGTTGGGTGCTGATCCCGACGCTTACACACAGTATCGGTGTTGGTAATAGAGAGCACCAATACCCGGAACATGCTACTGATGCACATCGTCCCCATCCTCGTGGAATTATAAGGTTCTCTGACATTATTTTTCAAAATTTAGTTATTCATTTATACTTATTCTGTGACAAATCCTTAACATTATGTGAGGTGTTTTAAGTTTTATGCATTCTGGACTCCATCTGCAGTTCTACCTGTGGAGTAGAGAGCCAATCGGTGCTTCGAATGCCCAAGCGCACCAATCAGATTCCTTTTTCTTTGCCATGTAACTCTGTGGTCAATGAGTGGGGGTAATAGAGTGGAGAAGAAAAGCTTGGTGAAGTCCATTGTTTTTAGATGATTCGATAATGTCAATTAAAAAAAACAGGTAGTAGAAAACTGTACTTTTATTGTTTTAAATAATAATTCATATTAAATGTGGCAGAGCCGGTGCCTAGACTTTGTCTTCATTGATGGGCAGGGAATATTCCAAAACAACAATGACAATTTTTCAAGCTCTGATTATGAAAGAGTGAGTCTGGGAGCATGAAGAATCATTTGAATAACACACATGAACTGGCCACCACACAGTCTTGATGTTAACCAGATTAAAAGTTTTTGGGATGTGTTGGAGAAATCCAGAGTGGTTGGACTGTTCCCTCGAGAAGACAAAATATCTGCCAAAAATGAATGCAGTTTTGGACAGAAATAAGTGTTGTGACGTTATATAAGGCTGTCGAAACAATATCACACTTTTCACTTCTATGGAAATCTTTCAGACCATAACCAGGAAAAATATAACATGTATAAATCGATAGAGATCTCTCCATGATTCATAAATCCATTATCTTGTAATCAGAAGGACAAAACAAGGATCTTCAAGGACACATCCACACACATCGGTTGCTTGTGGGCCATATTGCAATAGGTAGGGACAAGTACAAATTCAAGTATACCGGAAGTTTTCTCAGTTATTTGATACAATGATAATGTACTGTACTGTCTTTCAATCAGGCTAATGTGAATCCAGTTAGTGGCAGCCAATTCCCTTGAAATCTGGTTTCTCCACAGCTGAAAGGATGCAGCTGAAATGCCATGAGTGCCAAAAATTATTTGTTTCTGGGTTAAGCAAGTAACAACCAAGTTGTCTAAAACTCTGCCTACAAAGACTGCAAACTATACTCTATAGAGAATATAGAAACTCATCATACCGTACCATATGTCAAAATCCTTACCTTTTTTCACATAACACTCAAATTTAACATCGAACAACCTTTTCAGCTCTATGTTTAACTAGCAAATGATCTGATTTGGATAAGTGATCATCCCCTTTTACAGTACCCATTATAAACTTGTTCAGTTATCACCCATCTAATCACACACTAGGTTAACTGGCCCTCCACCATACATCAGAATATAGACCACAACAAAAACCTCCATGTCATGGTGTAAAAGATTTTATGGTCAGCTGAGACCAAGCTAAAACATTGTGTCCTGAAATCCAAACACAATGTTTGGCAAAAACAAACAGCAAAGCACCCAAAATTAGGGATGGGAATCAAGAACCGTTTCTAATTGACTAACCGAAATCATATGCCTCTGAGGTTAACGATTCGATGCAGGCATATTGTTTTGACAGATGGGCATCGCAAAAGCTCGAAGTCACAAAATCAAACTGAATCTATGCTGCTGGAAACTGGCGACAAGCAGGAATCATGGCAGAGAAGATAGGGTCCAAGTGTGACTTCATTTCATGTAGAAAGTTGAAAACAGTGCTACTTTTAATGTAGCAGGCTGGCTTACTATATTTCTTTGACTAAAAAAAACCTAAATGAAAACAAAAGCTGTACAAATATTCATCCATTTTAGATAATGAAAGACTGACTCTGTCTTTCATCAATGCAAATATTCTACACTGCATTCAGACTGCGAGATAAGAAATCAGCCGTGCTAACACCGAAAAGCTGTGTTAGCGTCCCCCCCCCCCAAATAAATTGATCACGAAACAATAAGGGAATTGATATAGATTCAGACCAATAAGCAGAATCGATAATGGCATTGGTATCAATAAAGTATTATGATTTCCACCCCTTCTCATAATACACCATACTTACTGTGAAGAAGTGGTGGCAGCATTATGTTAAGGGGGTGAGGACTGAGGAACTGGTCAGGAATGAAGTGGAAAATGGATGCTGCCAAGTACACCCATATTCTATGGGATAACCGGCAGTTCTCTGCTGTATAGCTGAAGATGGGCAGGTGATTCACCTTCCAGCACCACAACAACAACTCTAAACAGTCTGCTAAAAACCCAAACAAACAGGAAATTTTTTTTTAAAGAATCTAATTGTAAATCATGGGGGAAAAATAAGTATTTGGTCACCCACAAACAAACAAGATTTCTGGTTCTCATAGACCTGTAACTTCTTCTTTAAGAAGCTCTTCTGTCCTCCACTTGTTACCTGTATTAATGGTACCTGTTTGACCTCGTTATCTGTATAAAAGACACCTGTCCACAGCCTCAAACAGCCAGACTCCATGGACTCAACCATGGCAAAGACCAAAGAGCTGTCGAAGGACACCAGGAAGAAAATTGTAGACCTGCACCAGGCTGGGAAGAGTGAGTCTACAATAGGCAAGCAGGTTGGTGTGAATAAATCAACTGTAGGAGCAATTGTAAGAAAATAGAAATTTTATTTTTGCAATATTATCTTAATTTTTAATTATGTTCAATATATTTCACTCATAATTGTCTTGTATTATATTTTCTCTTTTGCACTGTGCAAGGATTGCATACAATTTTCGTTATATCTTGGTATAATGACAATAAAGATTCTATTCTACTCTATAATCTCCCTCGATCTGGGGCCCCCACGCAAGATCTCATCCCGTGGGAGCAGAAATCCCAGAACTAATGGAGGGACCTGATGAGTGACCTGCAGAGAGCTGGGACCAAAGTAACAAAGGCTACCATCAGTAACACACTACGCCGAGAGGACTCGGATCCTGCAGTGCCAGGAGTGTCCCCCTGCCAGTACATGTCCAGGCCCGTCTGAAGTTTGCCAAGAGCATATGGATGATCCAGAAGAGGATTGGGAGAATATCATGTGGTCAGATGAAACCAAAATAGAACTTTTTGGTAAAAACTCAACTCGTCGTGTTTGGAGGAAGAAGAATGCTGAGTTGCATCCCAAGAACACCATACCTACTGTGAAGCATGGGGTGGAAACCTCATGCTTTGGGGCTGTTTTTCTGCAAAGGGGACAGGACGACTGATCCATGTTAAGGGAAGAATGAACGGGGTCATGTATCGTGAGATTTTAAGCCAAAAACCTCCTAAGATCAGTGACAGCATTGAAGATGGAATATGGCTGGGTCTTCCAGCATGACAATGATGGGGGACTGTGGCAGCCTAGCGGTTAAGGTTCTGGACTATGGACCAAATGGTCCAGGGTTCAAATCCCACCTCTGCCAAGCTGCCACTGTTGGGCCCTTGCTTGGATAAGGGCGTCTGCTAAATGCTGTAAATGTAAAATGTAATGATCCCAAACACACCGCTTGGGCAACGAAGGAGTGGCTCCGTAAAAAGAATTTCAAGCTCCTGTAGTGGCCTAGCCAGTCTCCAGACCTCAACCCCATAGAACATTTGTGGAGGGAGTTGAAAGTCCATGTTGCCCAGAGACAGGAGATCTGCATGGAGGAATGGGCCAAAATACCAGCTACAGTGTGCAAACCTGGTGAAGACTTACAGGAAATGTTTGACCTCTGTCATTGCCAACAAAGTTTATGTTACAAAGTATTGAGTTGAATTTTAATTAAATCCAAATACTTATTTTTCACCATGATTTACAATTAAATTCTTTTAAAAAATCCTACAATGTGATTTCCTGGATTTTTTTTCTCATTCTGTCTCTCATAGTTGAAGTGTACCTATGATGAAAATTGCAGACCACTCATCTTTTTAAGTAGGAGAACTTGCACAATCAGTGGCTGACTAAATACTTTTTTGCCCCACTGTAGCTGCTTTATACTCTGATGGCCAATTAACTGAAACAACAGTGAGTAAAGAGATACTTCACAAGACACAGTGTGCCCTCTCTTGTACATTTCTGTGTGCAGAACTAAAATTAAAAACTAATTTTCTGTGATTCCCTAAGGGAGCCACAACTCAGCAACTGAATTAGTACTTGTTCACTGATGCCACCGCAATTATATTTATACCTAACTATTTGTGTCATCTGTATGATCTTGATTGATATTCAATAATGGTGTCTCAGTTGGGCTTTTAGAAAATCAACGTACCCCTTGACATTCTACTTTTGTAGATCAGAATGTTACCATTCTATTCATCATTAGTGGTCAACCAATAGGTTTATTATTTTTTTAAATGGCCGATGACGATATATAGAGAACAGAGTGACCGATGGCCGATATATAATGCCGGTATTTCATTTCATATGTCATATCGCATTTTTTTGAAAATGATTACATTAACAATAATAAATGAGACACAAAATTGCTGACCTTAAATGAACATGTATTACAGTTTTAAAATGGACTGTTTGCAGTCTGTGTTTGTTTTATAAATAAAAAATGAATTAAAGTTTTGTTGCACTTAACATTTATTATTAGCTAACAGCAACTTCCTGTTTCTGAGGAAAAATGTTAAAAAAAAAAAAAACTTGTAAAAAATTAAATAAATGTTAGAGTAGTGCTTTATTTATTAAATCCCAGTCCAAGTTAAGAGGAGTAAGTTATCATAACCGGCTCCACCCTCACTGAATTCTCCCAGCATCTCTTTGTTTTTAGTCACTCAGTTGTCCCAGTTTATGAGCTGCAGTTATATATAATGTGATATAATTGTGAGCACTGCCATTGTACTACTAATGCCAATAATCTCAAAATGGCATTAATCGGGCCGATTAATTAATGGTATCTCAGTTGGGCTTTTAGGATATCATCTAACCATTTTAAAATAGTAACTTTTTTGTGATTCCATAAGGGAACTAGACAATTTAAAAAAGAAATCCTGCTTTATTTACACATCTTGTCTTAAAATTCAAGTAGTGAACAAAAAAATCAATAAAATATAATTAATAAAACAGATAATTAGTAAAAGAACAATCTTTTCTATGAATAATGATTTGCTGGCCCTCACCAGAATGCTCACTAACACACAAAGGACTGTCTTTTTGTAACATAACAACACATTTCAGAAGAACATGTGCTACTTTTAATCAAACACACCAATACTGATCACTGTATGGAAACGCACTGGCTATACCAATCATAGAGTCCTGCAATCAAGTTACTTTATATGTAGATGAACCCATAGTGTATAAAGGGAACTTGCAGAACAATGTGTTATCAGACATTGCAAAAGATTAGCCAGAGACCTGGTAATGCAACTTAGACACAATCACTGAACATCACTGGAACTTCATTGGAAGAATTTGAGAAAGCCTGTTCCGCATATGCTCAAAAGTCATTTGAAAATAAATTTCAGCTGTTCATTGATACTCAAGCTGATATGAAGTATTTATTACAATGTTTATAGCCCAGTCTGTTAACTAGAAATCCAGCTGTGGTTAAAGCTGATGTGCTTAATGACTACTTCCAGAGCCAGCAGGTTTATCAAAATGAATATGTACTATGCAACAATCATTTATACATAAGAACAGTTGTGTGGAAACATTTTTTATGACTAACCTACACATGAACTTTGCTATTTTGAAGTTGAGCCTATGCAGGTTAATGTGAACTCGACATTCCAATAACTCCATCATTTTCAGCAAATCACATTTCATTTACAAACAGCTACACAAGATATGCTGCATTATATTTGAAAAGGAAAATGATTTGGAAGGACGTGATAAGAAAACAACCAAAGTTGTCTAAAACACTAATATCCTACCAATATGATCTATGGGGTGGTCCCATAAGTCCAGCATTATATAATGTGTATATTTACTGATCATGATGAATCTGAGCAAGGATGGATAAATCTCAATAATTCTCACAAGACACCAAAGTGAAACAGAAGCTGTAGATAACCTTTCATGGTTTTATATGGGACATCCAGTATATTCAAGTGACTTTTCAACTGAATAGTCATTTGTAAACATTCAGCTTGTCTATTCTACACATGAACCTGGGCAAAAATATTTGGGGTTTCATTTTGACTGATGACCATTTTAAAACTACTGTGAACTTGATGTTCCAAACTCATATGGTTTTCCTGGAAATCAATGCCTTTAGGAAAATGACTTTTGTTGATAAGCAAATAACCAAGCTGTCTAAAACACCAGCAAAAAATCTAAAGTACAAGGTGTCCCATATGTCCAACAAGACGATGTGTATATATATTTAATTGGTCATGATGCAGTGAGCAAGGAAGAATGATTCAAAATAATTTAGTGGATTTTCCTACAGCGACTTATAACTGACCTTACAAAGTACAGTCCAAGTATTATTGTGTTAGGTTCCTTGCAAGGGCAAAACAATCTGGCAATTTGGCAATTCTGAACCGCAAACCTTTTGGTCTGTAGCCCATTGTCCTCCTCCTAATATTTCTCATAGGTAATTGATGTCAAATAGAAGCCACCCTACTTGATAGTATCTGTATATCCAAGTGACACAACTCAAACATCATGTAATATTACTGAATAGTTCTGTAAAAACTTTCAGTATGCCCCCTCTGCATATTATTTCACATTTCATCCACAGTTAACAGGATGTCCTGCATGGTCATGTGTTCAGGTAAAAACAAAGCAATTATAAAACTTTACAAACACCTGTCTGTGATAAGTCAGTAACAACATCATTTGAAATCACCATCTATATTCAACATGACCATCTATACTTCTATACAGCATCCTGAGCTTTAAAAGTTATTTTAAGGAGATCATTTCGATTGATGATCCTCTGCAGACTGATGTTAACTTAGACAGGTAAACATTCCAGTGTTAACTCAGTCATTAAACTGGAAACCAGACTGCATCCACAGTTATTTGGATGAGCTTTTTGGTATCACCGCTACTTACAG
Organism: Ancistrus triradiatus; assembly: GCA_025084515.1. NCBI lineage: Eukaryota > Metazoa > Chordata > Actinopteri > Siluriformes > Loricariidae > Ancistrus > Ancistrus triradiatus. The sequence continues at coordinate 91,740 of JAJAGP010002781.1, forward strand.
TCAGTGCGTTTATCATAATGGCTTGTGGTTGTACCAAGGCAAGGCAAAGCAAAGCCATCACACAAATTAGTAACTGGGCTATATCAATTGACCTGGCAATCAACAACTTTGAGCAACACGCAAAATGCTACACGAGTTACCGCTACACGGCTCCGCTTTCATAAACAGTACCTACAATACTTGAAGCACTCAACTAACGCCATTCTTCCATAAGCCAGTGATTTGGCTAAATCCACAAAAATAAAGCACGTCGCCCCCACCCACGCAACACATCAGACGATTAGGATCGTTCGGAAGTTTTTCAAAGAGTAGGTCTTTAGAACAAGTACTCCATACAAACTACGAGAAATCGTACAACCACTTTCCTTTACCGTGTCGCTTTCAAAGCTTAATTTTAATACATTTACCTTTCTTATCTCTTTAGACTGGCAAGTCAGTGACGGCGGCCATGACAGTTCCATCCGGGTAACACTGGGCTGCCTCACACGGCTGTGTGTGTGAGTAGTGAAGCAGGAACTCAGAAGAATATGTATGGATCACTACCTGCACTGTCATTAACTTATCCTCAAACTGCAGTCTACTTCTTCATTAATTCATATAATACCGTTTATTACTCAGACTAACCCAGGGTGTGAACTGAATATGCATAATTTAATCGTAAAGCACACCACGTTCGTGTTGTTGCTGTGTTTGTAACAACAGTATAAGCCACACAATGTTCAGTAATGTTCAAGAGCAGCTGTAGACTTGAGGAGACGCCATGTCTGCAGTGCCCGCCATTTTCTATGGCTATTGACCACACAATGCTGCTTAATCTTCTCCAAATTAGACCAAGTATTATCCATTAAAATATGTAAGTGTTCACTGAGCAATTAAATACTAAGCTTCTATAGAAAAATCATTTATGAAAATTAACCCTGGTTTTACCATGTTTTTTTGGCAGTATCACAACAACTTTGAATGGTTATGATATTTTTACCATGATTTTACCAAAGTACCATAAGATACCTTTAACTAGTTCAACTAAATCTAATAGAACAAACGATAAACTACATAGTTTATATTAGCTATGTTTATTGAAAAGTTAACAATGGTTCTACTTTGAACTATGGACATACAAATTCATTACAGGCACTATTTCCTGTGATGCCCTGCATCTCTCCAAAAGCCTGAGTGGCTAATGCTTTCAGCCAGTTTCTTTTAGTTTTTCGCATGGAGTAATGGACATCCACAAATATTCTAATGAAAGTCAGCCATGCTACAGACAAGGTATGGTAGCTATATGATTTGGATAACCATTTATAAATGTATAACCGAAAGTGCATATTAGACCACTAAAGTAAATGCATTCATTAAACCAGCAAAGCTTAGATTATGCTTTAAACATAACAAAATTAATACAGTTCATAAAAAAATCTTTAAAGTTAATTTGTTCATCATGTCTCATACATGGCAGACTAATCCCCACTTTAGTGTTAAATCACTCAGTGTTTATAATCTGTTTTTTATGCACAGTTGTGCCCCAACAACTAATTGGCAAGAGGGGTACAGCTGTGATCCTGTAAAGTCTGTGTGTGCTCCAGTAGGACAAGTAGCCTAGAATCACCCCTGAACACAATCACCAAGTTCATCCCTCAAGAAAACCAGCAAATGCCAGAATATGTTGTGTTTTGGACTCTTAAATGCTGGTAAACCAGCTTTACCAGCAAGGCCATTAAAGTTCACGAATCCAGCACTAATCAATGGAAACCAACTTATGGAATATGGAACTCGTATGGTCTTGCTGATTGACCAGCATACCAGCATCCAAAATGCATGCTTGTCTTTGCTGTTTCTCAGCAGGGATGTTAAACATGTGATCTCACTGTTCATTTTGTTTAGTTAGACACCTAACACAACAAATTAGTCATATGTTTATTATTTTCAAAAACTTACAGCAACAGGAGCTCCCCTGAGTTATCCCTTGTTTACAAAACAGTTGCTGCATAGCTACAGGCCTCCCTAACACTGGAAATACATGTCTCCATGCCTCCATTGTCTCCTAACATTACACATGCTGTGTTTATTCTGGTTAGCACTCTGGCTTGACTCCATCTTAAAAATAATGCAATTGTCAAGTTCTTCATAAGCAACAGCTTCAGAAAAATTTTGATGTTGGCGTTCGTGCATTTGCGGCTTTGCGTTTGTTTTGTATCAGGGAAAGCAGGTAGCTGGCTGTTCGTAGCCCGAGGTGAATACTAGGGTTTAGCTTTTGGTTAGTGTAGGGCAAGGTCCCACTTTCCGCTCACTTTTGCCGCCCCAGTGCCCCCGCCGTCTCCTCGGCGGCTTTGGTTCGCTCGCTGCGGCGACACACGAGTCCCCTGCCTTCTCCCTCACTCGCCGGTATCCCTTCTGGGCTTTAAGTCACCCCTCCTCACCGCGATTGCGGGAAGTAGTGCTCCCTACGCGATTGTGTTTTGAAAGAATGCTACTCATTTAGCCTTGTCCTTTTGTTTCTACGTCCATGTCACGCTCCCTAACTACCGTGACATGCCTTTGTGGCACTCCACATGGCACCGACACTCTGTCGCAAGCGCAGATCCATTATGCCATTTGTGTAGCAGAGCTTACGGTGTTAACTTTTGTTTCTTTTGTTTTCCTTTTTTCTCCGCAGTGGCTGAGTAGCGTGTTCGGTTTACACAGTCGTGACTGACGCTAGTGCCCAGGGTTCAATCCCCAGCCACCGCCTTTGTTTTCTTTTCGTTGTTTTATTTACTTTCTTTTTATTTATTTATTCTTTAGTTCACCATTTCCATTTGGAGCTAACTGCAATTGGGTCCTAAAACCCCTTTTAATTTTTCCTTTCACGATTTGCGAGTTCTTCCCATGGCGAACCGTAACAGCCATATCGTGTTATTTCTGTAAATTAGTTTAGGCACACACTGACTGTGAGTTCCAGTTTTAGCCTTTTTCTAACAAAGATAAAAAAGATCTTTCGATGTTTTAACAAAACGTATTATCGTCCATTTAGTTCTTTCTCAACACCTGTTTGACAACACTACATCAAGCCTTCAGGAGTGTTTGATGAATGCGATCCTTAGTACAGAATCTCTCCGGATCCGCTAGGTCCTTTTTCTTGACATTTATGTTTATTTCATCCCATACTCTTTCAGTGTAGTTTTGATCAAATGACTAGAATGGTTATGTAAAATGCTTGATAAGTGGTGACATAAGTGGTGTCCTGCTGAAACATCTGACCAAGACCTATATGTAGCTTCTCAGCATAGTCCATGACTCCATGAATCCTACCACGGTTACTAGAGTGTTTGGAGGAAAATACTCGATTATAGTAAATAGTTAATAGTAAATATTAGGTTTTTGTTATAACCATTTTATTTCACACAACCTGTCTTGAGCTATATTTTTGTCCTTTCTGAGGAGAGTTCAAAGTTCAGAGATTAATATCCATTTTTGGCTTACTTTGTCTTTTGGCATGCCTTCCAAATCATTTGTTGCCATGGAGATGATGTAGATTTGATGATTTGATATACTCACAATGCTACCATATTTTACAAATCTCCAACAGTGATACTTAAAGAAACTTTTGTCCCTCTAATAATACTCCTCTATGGAAGCACATTGCTGCCTTGCAATTGCTTTTTTAATGAGATGTTATGTCATTAGTATGGGATATTTTGTCCTTTTGCAAGACATCGTATGAAATTTAATGACATGAGATGTTATGTCATTAAAATGACATATGATCCGATATTGCAGGAAATTCTGTGGTTCTTCATAGATACTGATGTTACTATTCCTAATCATGATGTTTCAGAGTGAAGGATAGATAGATGTATCACTGTATTAATCTCAGCAGGATAGTCACATATTATAGCAACATCTGGAGCAGCACAAAAGTAGATGGAATGAAGATAAATCATAAATATAGAAATAACAATAAAGGTATAAAGCAGAAGTATAGTCCATAAAATGCAAACAGAAAGTGCTGAAACGCAACAGCTGTCCAACAGGTTTATTCTAGGATTATTTTTTAGTTCACAAAAATGTTCCAGTACAGTGATGAACTGTTAAACAGGGTGTTTACTGTTAGTAAAATGGACCACCTGTACATAATGTACAATGTACAAGGCTTCCCCTGCACCCTAATGAATACTGCATTACAAAGACCTGTAGTAACCTGAATCTGGAATACCTGGAATAAAGGGTTCATAGTATAACCTTAATTTCTGGTCTACAATAGCTAAAAATATGTTGGCTTCCAGCCCAGGCATGAAACAGATATTGCCTATTTAATGCCATAACTCACAATCTAAAGTTTGTTATAATTCTAATTTAAATTTTATATGCACAATTGTTATTTGTTGTACAAACCATAAATCAAAAAAGTTGGGACAGTGTGGAAAAAAAACGTTTACATTAACTTTAATTTCAGTGCAGACAGTATGAACCCAATATATTTCATATTTTGTTTGGTCAATTTAATTTAATTTGTTCATATAAATCCATTCCTGCATTTCAGGTTTGTGGCACATTCAAAAATAAGTTAGAACCGGGACAATTTAAGACCAGTAATGAGGCAAACGAAATGAATAAAATAAATAAATAATGATGTAATTTTGTACAATAGCAGTATCCACGCAAGGGAGAGCACTGAACCATATGATCTCAGTTTGTTAACAATGAGAAAATTATTGAAATGTTTAAAAACAATGTTCCTCAAAGAAATACAGTGCATGGTATCATTAAACGATTCTAGAAACCTGGATGAATTTCAGAGCCTGTGATCTCCAATCCCTCAGATGGCACTACATCAAGAACCATCATTCATCAATAGACGATTTAACCACATGGCAAGGGATTACTTTGGTAAACCTTTGTCAAGTACTACAATATGGAGTTACATTCACAAATGCCACTTAAAACTTTACTATGCAAAAATGAAGCCTTACATTAACCATGTCCAGAAGCAACATCGACTTTTCAGAGTTCGGAGGCATCTGGGATGGACCATCACACAGGTCAAACGATCTTTTTTAGAAGAAGTGGACATCATGTGCTCCCTATTAAAGACATAAAGGACTATCCAGATTCTTATCAGTAACAAGTTCAAAAGCCAGGGTCTGTCATGGTATGGGGCTGTGTCAGCACCCTTGGCAAAGGTCATTTCTTAGATGGCAGCATTAATGCAGAAAAGTAAATTGAAATTTTAGAGCAACAATGATGCCTTCAAGATAACATATCTTCCAGGGGCATACAAAAAGACAATACAAAACCACATGCTGCACACATTACAAGGCATGACTGCAGAAGAAGAGGCTATATGGACACTGGACTGCATGGTAAATGCTTTACCATCCCAACTTTTTTTGGAATGTGTTGCAAGCCTGAAGTAAATGAATGTTTAAAAAAAGTAAATGAAGCTGACTACACAAAACATGACTTATCTTGGGTTCATACTGTCCTCAGTGAAATAAATGTCAATGTAAATATAAGAAACACTATGTTTTTATATGCATTTTCCATACTGTCCCAACTTTTTCAGATTTGGGGTTGTACATTAATTTACATAAGTAAATGGCAATGCATGCTACGCTATCAGGTAGCTATTTAAAAAATATGAGTATATGCTACAGTTTAGATTTTATTTGTCAGACATATGAAGTTCATGTATAGTATAGTATGTAAGTATGTATAGTATTTCAAATTAATTTAATAGCAGAGGTGGATTTGCTTAAATCAGATCTATGATGTACATTTAGTTTTGATAGGGTAACTACTACAATGTAATTATTATTACATTATTTCTCATTGAGTTCATATCATTGTACATTAAATTCAACAGATGACCAATGGGCATATTTTGTGAATAGGCTCTAATGCACAATAATGTTGTGGTACAGCGATCAACATCCAATTCCCAAAAAGATGCATTCAGCTCCACTGTAAGGAGGAATGAACAGGATATTCCGGTAGTCCATTTTACCAAATGCAATCACCTTGTGTAACAGCTTATTACTGCAACAAGAAATTATTGTGCATTAGAGAATATTTTTAGAACAATTCGGATGGACAGTTGTCACATTTCTACGCTTTATATGTTTTGTATGGACTGCACTGCTGCTTTATGCCTTTCTCTTTACTTATTTTTATATTTCTATTTGTATTTAATCTTCAGTTCCCCCTACTTTCATGCAGCTTCAGCTCTGTAATGTGTGAATGACCCACCAGGATTAGGAAGATGATCTGTCTATCTATCCTTCTCCTCGACATGTCATGATTAGGAGATCGTACTAATGCTCTATGTCATAAAAAAGACATAATTTCCTGTAATAAAAAGATATTTTATTTTGTCATTACAACATACTATGTCATTTTAGCGACATAACATCATGTAAAACCAATATAATATCTGCTAATGATGATATACCAACACATTTGTTTGTTTGTTTATTTGGTTTATTATATCAGCATCAGTGGTCATTTCAGCGACACACACAAGGTTACATCTATACACAAGGGTTACATCAAGACCAGTCATATACAGTGGGGCAAAAAAGTATTTAGTCAGCCACTGATTGTGCAGGTTCTCCTACTTAGAAAGATGAAAGAGGTCTGTCATTTTCATCATAGGTACTCTTCAACTATGAGAGACAAAATGAGAAATGTATTTGGACCCCCACAAACAAACAAGATTTCTGGCTCTCACAGACCTGTAACTTCTTCTTTAAGAAGCTCTTCTGTCCTCCACTCGTTACCTGTATTAATGGCACCTCTTTGACCTCGTTATCTGTATAAAAGACACCTGTCCACAGCCTCAAATAGTCAGACACCAAACTCAACCATGGCCAAGACCAAAGAGCTGTCGAAGGACATCAGGAAGAAAATTGTAGACCTGCATCAGGCTGGGAAGAGTGAGTCTACAATAGGCAAGCAGGTTGGTGTGAATAAGCAATTGTAAGAAAATGGAAGACATACAAGACCATTGACAATTTCCCTCGATCTGGGGCCCCCTGCTTAAGCCAGTACATGTCCAGGCCCATCTGAAGTTT